>VZTE01001273.1:61499-99776 GCA_013397775.1 Eulacestoma nigropectus
TTACCCATATTCAGCATTTGCTTTTTATTTGCCTATTTCTGACCTCACTTAACCAGCTCAGCCAAAAAACCTGCTTGGAAATGCTTTGAATGGCAAGAACATTCTTCAGCCTGGAGGGCAAACCATCCTCTTAGGATGTTAAATAAAGAGTTTTAAACACCTGAAGCCAAGGACATCCCAAAATTCCTGTCTTTTATTTCTCGAATGAGTATTCAACACAATGAGTTCTGGGTTATTATGGCCAAAGTGTGCATTGCCATTTCCATCTCAAAAGATTCAGCCTTGCATCCGGTAATTCTGATTTAATGAGGAGTTCAGGGCGGGCTCAACATATTCAGATTTTATATTAGGGAAAAAAAAAGAGAGAAGATGCTTCCCTGGGAGGTTAGTGCAGTACTAGATCATCCAGAAATTAGTGGGATCTCAGCCATGGAGGATTTTAGGATTTGGTGAGGCAAAATGATAGCTGACCTGATCTACTGCTCGACACATTGTTGTGATGTGCAGGAGGTTGGACTGCAGATCTCTAGAGGTCCAAGCAATATTTCTACTGTCATAGGATTCATTCGGCTTGGGATTTGTGCAAGTGAGTCAGAGAGCATCCAGTCATAAATGAATGGGACAGGAAACAGGCACAGGGGTTCTAAGATCATACTGAGAAGGACCTCATAATTCTTGATGCTAACAGAAATGTCTTTTGATCAAAGATTGGATTTGGTTCGATTTTCAGAATAATTAATTTAGGAGTTCCCACATCTCCCAACCTGTTTGGTAGAAGAAGGTGAGTTCTGTTTTCCATTTTATCCCAATATTGCGCCTGCTGAACTCAAGGCCCTTTTAGACATACTCAGTGTAGGTGACTGCAGGAGACAACTAAGAAATTTTCCTCTAAATGTCATTAAATCTTCTAAAATATCTTAGACTATTACCAGTAAAGGATTCTGCGGCAAATATGTGAATGAGTAAAATAACTACAGTAAATAGACTTTTCATCTCTTTAATGTCTTATTCCTATTAGCATTACTGGACCATTAAGAAAATGCAGTTAGGGATTATTCCTGAATTTTGTTTTCCTCCTGAATGGTCGTCATGGTAGATTAAACAAAAATAAGATTTAAACGTAAATAAAGAAGCTGCTTTAGACAGGCTTTCACGAATCCCTCCCCAAAGATGTAGAACTCTGCCAAGCAGATGAATTATCTTCTGCCAGACTGTTAAGAGAGACTGAAACTGCATTCTAGGATTAAAAAAAAAAATTTGGGAATAGTCTTTTGCAGCCTTTGAAAGCAGCAGTTAAGATGTTGTTGCCTTTAATTCTCACAGAATACAGAGAAAAGGGATCCAGAACAGGATTGAAAAATTACCATCACAATGACAGACTGGGGCAATGACAGTCATGGGAATGAGGCAAGATTTTATTTTATTTTTCAAGTTCTCCAACAGAGCACTTGCAAGGAAAAATTAAGGGAAATGCATTAAATTAGACTGGATAGGTCTGATCCTTATTCTATCTCCTTCTATGGAGCAGGAGAACCTGCAAAACCAAGGCATGAACTTAAAAATGGCCCAAAAGAAATGCAAGGACTGGGGACAAAATATGTGCTGAGCTCAAAAACGTCATGTTACAACGCCAGACACCACCATATGGGTAGCACACAGGCCTCAGCTGTTGCTGTTTGGTCTTTATTTGGTTTCAGATAGAAAAATTCAATTTCCACACTTGTCAATCCAGTGCTGTGCACCAGCTTCTAACCACATACACACGAATTCTGGGTAATCATTTTATGAAAGATGTTACATGTAAACCTGTCAGAAAGAGCTTTGATATCTCTGCTTTTTAAGCACAGTTTGCATTTTTAAGGCAATAAATAAATAAATACAACAGGACGGATTGGAAAAAACCTGTAATCTAGAGAAAAGCTTCAACAAGACTTTATTAAAATCATGAATATATAAAATACCTAGAAATGTCTGTCATGTATATAAAGTAGCTAAGTTCTTCCAGAACCAAGGAGAAGACAACGTCATCATTCCAAATTGCCAGCAAATACGCAATACATTTGATATGAGATGTCCTTCTTAGTTGGAATATCTGCGTGCACAAGAGATCCTCAAAATGCGTGGGAGTTTCCTTCAGTTATCTAAGCCTGTTCTTTGTGTATGAAAAAAAGTGAGGGAAAAAAGTGTGCTCTAAAATCTACTCTCACCTTTACCTTGCAGCAAAAGAGGCATCACATTTTAGAGAGTTACAATTGCAACAAAAGTGCTGTCAGAATTAAGGAAGTTAATTCAAATCCGAATTACTGTTAAAGAGAACTGAATACTGTTTACTCTCAATAAATCCATATGCATGCCTAAAATCCCACTATGATATTCTCACTTAATTGCAAAAATGTCAAACTTTATACTAAGGAGTTGCTCTGAGGTCTTTTCATCTGGCCAAAACGCCAGACGTCTTGATGGACGTGCTTACAACCTGTGACAGAGACAGTTTAGGAACACCTATTTCTTTCCCAACCAAGATCTACAGAGAGAGCCTGATAGGAATAACACCAACCTGCATGTAACACGCACTAAAAGTTGCTTATCGCATTCACATGGACATGACACATTTAGGTGTGGCTCAAAGTGACATCAAGTGCAACCATGCAAGTCCCTATGTTCTTCTAGACACAAAGAACTGAAGGCTGTTTCAGTTTAAATTACCTGCTTGTTCATTTTCTCTGTGATATGCCAGAATATGTGGAGAAATCCCTGATACAGATTGGAAATTGCACTTAGGTTTTCCACATTTCATGGTCTTCTGAAAGTTGATACTGGATTGTACATGAAAGCTGTGCAGCACCTGCCTGGGTGTCCCTGATGTGTTTACCTTGGAGGTAATAAAAGGTATTCATTTGAAGCAGTTTGTGGCAGGGTAATGAGAGTCCAGGGAGCACAAAATTCAGTTATGGGAAGTGTGTAATGTATGTGTGTTTTCATGATTTGTATTGATCCATGTGCATGACAGATTAGTTATAAATTGGGGAATATATTGCCTGGTAAATGAAATACGCTGGACTGCAGGAGCACATTAGATGTTGTATTGAATTCTCATGGCCATTGTGACATTTTATTTGTGGGTGTAAGAGCCTCTGTTATGGTGTGTGTGTGTTTGTCTGGTGTAATTGTAATTTACAGGGGACACCTGGGTCACTTACGGAAATATTTTGGCACCACAATACATCAGGTTACTGGGTGCCCTTGCCGTAAGTGAGGGGAAAGGATGAGTCTGTCACTTGGGCACTCAAGAGTCTCCTGCCAAGCCCGTGGTCACACCTTGCACAGCCTTGTCAACATCAAAATGAAAATATCTGCTGGTGAATACCTTGACAGATCAAGTTTCCTTCAGGTCTGAATCTGGATCGTGTTCTTTTTCAATAACATCAAAGCCACCACTATGAAAAGAAGCAAACAAACAAACCCCTTAAAAATCAACCAAAAAACCCTAAAAAACTTTCTTATGTAGTTGCTCAGTTCCCTTCAAGAGAGAATGCAAAGGAACAAATTCTAGTAAGGAACAAGCAGAAAGTGGAGAATTTTGAAGGCACAAATGCAGAAAAATGTTGGTTTGTTCCTTTTGCAAAGGAATGAAATAAAGAGAATAAGACACTTCATTTGCCCTGATGCTTTTGGCTGGCAAAAATGCAGAAACAAGTGCTGAAAAGTTTGTTTCTTCTAGAGTGGGAAGTGAAAAGAAGATTTATTTCACCTTATTATTTATATGACTTTTTATAGTTGCAAAAGTATTTCAATAATCTTTATAGAGCTCAGTTATACCACAGCCAATTGATATGAATTATGTCAGTACTTTTTAATACGCTGTTTAAAACCTCCAGTGAAAAATTTTCTTAATGCATGGTATAATATATGTGGCAAACTCTTTTAATGTAACTAAGTCCTGGTTTTATTTTGTAGCTAAAATGCAGAAAGTACAGAGATTGGGTTTGTATTAGTCTATAGAGATGTTTGCCTCGTTCCAGTTCTGTCAGTATTTCCACTTCTAGTTTGGCAAAGAGGTCTTACACTGATCTTGTTTATTTGTTTATTTCAGGGAATAATTGCATCTTCTGCTCTTGATTTACACCTGTTCTTGGCGGTCGGAAATTCTGTGCTCTGTGCTAAAGTGGAGGTTTATGTTCATCAAACTACATCCTTTTAACTTTAGCTCCACAGTTACAGCACTGTGTGTGGTAATTATAAATTAATTAACTATGGGATGTGCTTGAGCTGGAGATTTACCACCTCTGAAATACTCCATGGGACTCAAACCCTGGCATCAGTATTTTACCTGCCTGATCCCTCCTTGGGCGTCTCATCTTTTAGACAAACTCTGTGTGGGAACATGAGAGGGGGCAACATTTGTGCAAAATGTTTCTTGTACAAACCAGAAGTATTTGTGACTTTTTAAATATGTAGTAAAGAACACTTTAAATCATTTTCATATAACAGTGTAAAGTGATGGAGTATAACTTTTCCTCTCTGAAGGAAATACTGAGTCTAGGTCTGAAGCGGTGAAGATTCCAAAAATGAAAGGCAAGTCTCAAAAAAACTGCAAGATAATTGTGAGGTAAGTTGTAAAGATGTTTAAGTAAAATAGTATGTCCATACTGAACTGGACAGTGCTTTGTAGAGTTGATAGTTTCCATGATAGTCCAAGATTTATGATTAGCCCTGGTGACATGAATATCTCCCTTCTGGAACTCTTGGACTCACACTACCCAGGTTCCCTCCATACCACAGCCTGAGGTGCTGGTATTGCATTGTATTTATGCGCTACTTCTTTTGTATTTCTCTGCTGTATCAGTCTCCACCAGACTCTGTGGATACCAGTCCTCTAAAGAGAAAGAAATTTTGACTTCTGTGGTAATTCACACCTCCTGTCTTCAGTAGTGTCCCTCCTCTGAAGTTTCCTCCACTTGTGTTGTGACCCTGCAGTACACAACCCCTGAGAAAGACAACCTGTCAGCACAGGCTTCTGGTGGCAGGTTGTGTTTGTCTCTCCTCAGTCATCTGTACAAAGGAAAGGAATATTCAGAATTAAATAGCAACCTGTAGCAGAGCTGTGTAACTTGACGAGCAGACATAAGTATGTTTAGCAGCCTAATGGTCTCTGAAATTAGATTTCTTCAGACTAGCAGTATTTTCCCAGACAAGCAGGAGGATGATGGGCAGCCTGATTCTTTGCAGGAAATTAAAAGACAAGTAGTCTTTAAGGCAGGAATATTCATTTACATAAACATGGTGAAATGAAATGCTCTTAGGACTATTATTTTCACGGAATCACAGAGTCATTTAGGAAAAGACCTCCAAGATCACTGAGTCCAACCTTTGACCAACCATCACCTTTGTTAACTAGACCAGAGCACTGAGTGCCACATCCAGTTGTTTCCTGAACACCTCCAGGGATGGGGACTCCACTACCTCCCTGGGCAGCCCCTTCCAATACCTGACCACCCTTTCCAGGAAGAAATTCTTCCTGATCTCCAACCTGAACCTCCCCTAGCACAAGTTGAGGCATTTCCAGTTGTCCTGTCACTAATTTCGTGGTAGAAGAGGCTGACTTCCACCTGGCTCAAGTTACCTTTTAGAAAGTTGAGAGAAATTAGGTCTTCCCTGAGCCTTCTTTTCTCTAGGCTGACCCCCCCAGCTCCCTCAGTCCCTCCTCATATGACTTATTCTCTAGATGCTTCACCAGCTTCATTGCCCTTCCCTGGAATGCCCTTCTCCTTTTCCCTGAGATAGCTATGAATTTCATGTGAGTAATAAAATATTCCCAGAGATTTTCCTGCCAGGCCACCAGGTATAAAAATAACAGGAAAAGTAACAACGCAAGAGAATGAAGATAGCATTGATGAGGTAAATATTCTTTTTTCAATAAATGTGCAGCTTCTGCTCAACATCCCTGTTGGATTTTTGCCCAGTGTATTTTTCTGAACCAGGAACAAGTGGCACCATCTCTTCCCTTTGCACCTGCCTTGCCTCCCTGATCTGCATCTGGTCAAGCTGAACTGTAGCATGGGATGTTCCAGCTGACAACTCTTCTTTTCACTCATGTTTTTCATACTCCACTAAAGCACTCTTTAATGTTTTATCCACTATGAAAGTAGAGGTCCCGCAGTTTCATGACTTTGCTGCCAGCAGGAAGTTTCAGAGAAACTCAAAGGAATTCTGCTTTATGGGAGGAATGAAAACACACACCAATTTTCACTGAACTGATTCACACAGGGTCAGGGTTTTGCCTCCCTTTCCTCAGTACTTCTTCCAGGTAACAAGAAACAGGACAAAAGAAAATGGCCCCAAGTTGCCCCAGGGAATGTTTAGATTGAATATTAGGAAAACTTTCTTCACTGAAAGGGGTCAAATTTTGGAACACACTGCTAAAAAAGTGGTGGATTCACCACCCCTGGAAGTGTTCAAAAACTGTGTAGATGAGGCACTTGTGGACATGGTTCAGTGGTGGACCTGACAATGTTAAATTAATGATTGGACTTAGAGGTCTTTTCCAGCCTCAATGATTCCATGATTCCATTCTGATTCTTTCTCTGCCCATGGTGAGACGCAGAGTTGGAAGTTCACTTCGGCTTGCATTTCATGTTTCTTCATGGAAAGCATATTCTTCCCAATTACTTTGGACTCTAATTGAGCTGAACTAAACAAGGATGAGTTAACCTGGTTTGCTTCCTATGACTCCAGGATTTGCAAAAGATAACCCATTTAGGGCTCAAGGTGCCTGTGCTAATTGTTTTCCTGAACAATGCATTTTTCAATCACCTTTTCCATTATCCACGTAGATTACCGCCATTGTCTTTGGAAGTAATTGACACTGCTTTTTATTCTTCTATCATCTCATAATAATGTCAGTGTAAACATAGACAGAGGTAATTAAACCAGCAAAGGGGATAAATTCTGCATGCTGTGCAAACAAAAATGAAAAATCCAGGGAGATTTAGTCAATAGCACTGTGAGCCTAATCAACTCGTAAGATACATTAATAGGGATAATATCCAGCTTTGTTTGTAATTTATTTTCCTCCAGTTTGCAAGTATGAACAATGGTTGCCCATAAGCATCAAACTATGTTAACTGCTAAACCAAGGCCGTTGTTTATACTTAAACCTTGGCTTATTGTAGGCAATGGCTCATAAACGTTAATTTTGTAACAATGAGTAACCCACTTGACCACACTCTCAAATAAAGAAGCCAAACTATTTCTGTGCAAATCAATTTGTTTTTTTCTGTATCATGAGCTATCAAAGTGTTGTTTGAAGAAAAGAGCAGAAAAACTTTTCAAGATTTTCTCTGCTAGGGTTTGTCTAAAATGGGTTTGTAGATGGTAATTAAGGCTTAAACTACTTTGTTCATTATCTGCTTATCTGCTTGCTTGGAAAGCACACAAAAAGAATATATTGTTTAATCAATCTGCCTGCTTTCTCAGGCATAATTTCTCTTTAGACTCTGAGTTATGAGTGCAGGAATTTTGTGTTACTTTGCACAGTGTTGGGTACAAAAGTCTCAAACTGCAGATCAGGCCCTGACAGGTATTACAATACAATAACTGATTGTCAGGAAAATTGATTAAAAATAACAGCTAAAATCATCTGCATCACATTCAGCTGAGAGCAATTATAGGTAGATGAGAATACTCCCAAGTTTTACTTCCTATAATCTGTTAATTATGCACAAAGCTGTGTTTTCCCAGCCAGTTACTAAATGTTCTGTCAACTTTTTGGGGGACATGAAGTCACTCAGAATTTCTGAGACACTGAATGCTGTAAATTAAAACCTTTAAAGGGCTGACTCTGGAACTCAAGCTTCTGGAAAGCTCCTCAGGTTTTACATTTTTGGCCTAAGTGCCTTTTCCAACATAGGAATACAAGTCAGAAATTCAGCTAAATGTGTGGGACGATGAATAAAGCAACATCGTTCCTAGTCAATAACACAGACTCCTGAGAGAATCAGGCCTAATAAGGTCCTTCCAAAATATTTTTTTAGAATGAATATATATTAAATTAGACAATTAAGTTAATAATTAAATATCTATAATTCAATAGAACTGAAATATAATAGTTGTATACAAATATTTTGAGTTTCAAGTCTCATCTACATGGGGCCATAGAGTAAGTTCATGTGTCACAGAGGAAGAAGCTCTTGGTTTTTAACTGATAGAAATGTATAACATTAAGCTGTAATAGGCTGTTAGACCATAAACTAATTACTAGAACTCAACAATAGAATGAGACAACTATTTTTTTTTATCAGCCTCACATTTAATCTTATGGATTCTCTTTTTGACAGTGAAGAAATTCCACAAAGATAAATATTTTTATTAAAAGCAGCACACATTTGTCTGCTAGATTGTCTTTTAACAGTCTGTGGTTGGACAAAAACTATAGTTCAAGGAACTGAAACTACTCGGAGCTGCATATTGTCCTTTTACTCTTACAAAGGCAGCAGAGAACGCCAGGTCTTTAAACATATCCAGCTCTCCCAAAATGTCCCAGTCCAATAATAATTTGTTGATCCGACAGACCCAGCAGACTGCAGAGGAGGAGTTGTTCTGGTACTGAGTGCTCCTCTTTTTCTGCAGTGATTAATGGTTTTTGTATTGTCACTATGTCCTGAGATCAAAACTAACCTTTAACAATGCTCATTTCTTGCTCTTCTGTTTTTGCTGGCACAAGAAGATTGTTATTATGGGAAAACTGGCTCATCTAAACAAGGAAAAATACATTTTTAGCATTAGAGTTAATTAGGCTTTAAGCAGGACTTTTCTCATGCTTCATTCTCATTCTAGGTAATTTCAAACAATGACAATAATTACAAGTTCTTTTGCCTGACATTTTGCTTGCAGTTAGTTTAGTGACATGGCTGAAAATGAACCTATTGATTTTTCCCATTTTCATTGAAACACCTAAATATAGATTTTTTTCAGGAAAAAAGACCTGCAAGCAATATATAGTGCAATGTCTTCAGAATTTATCATAGGTCTCAACGTTGCGGATCAACAATTTCTTGTACATTTCTTTGGCTAATGACAGTTTAAACACCTTCCAAATCTGATCACATGTTCCTATATCCATTTTATCAACTGTGCAGCCAGGTTGCACAGCATAGCATAAACTAACCCAGAATAAAACAACTCACCAAAACTATACTTACAGTATATATGAATATATATTTATTGAAAGGAGGATACAAGACAGCTGGAGAAGGACTTTTCACAAGGGCATGGAGTGATAGGAAAAGGGGAAATGACCTTAAGATGAAGCGAGGTAGAGTTAGATTAGATATTCGGAAAAAAACTCTTTACTGTGAGAGTGGTGAGGCACTGGCACACATTGTCCAGAGAATTTTTGGGTGCCTCATCCCTGGAAATGTTCAAGTTCAGGCTAGATGGGGCTTGGAGCAAGCTGGTCTGGTAGAAGGTGATGATCTTTAAGGTCCTTTCCAATCCAAACCATACTGATTATATTATTGAATGATTACTTGGCAGCTTAAATATTTCCTTAATACAATTCACGAACAGTTGCCCATTGAGTCATTCCAGCACAATGCCTGCATCTGGAAACTTGTGGGAAGGGAAGAGGGACTAAATTTGTCTGAGTTAGCTACAGCAGCAGTATCACTGAATGTGCAAGCAAGGAAATAGTTTCATTTTGCTCTGAAAATGAACTTCTTTATATGGAAAATATATGCAAATCGACCAGATGTACTGCGAGGGGAAAACATAGAAGTCCTGATTTAGCAAAGTACTTAAGCACACTCTTAAAGTTAATCATGTGCTTAAGTCTATTCACTGAAGCACTTGACACATGTGTGTGCTTTTGCTGAGTTAATGTAATAAAGCAGAGACCATAATGATAGTCCTAGGATAAACAGACAGGCTGACTTGTTAACAGCAGAGCATGTGTGAGCTCCAGCTTCCTATATCCCATCCTAAAATAGGTCTCTAGAGCAGAGATGCATCTCACACTGCAGGCACTTCTCCCCTTCCTTGAAGGAACTCAATGATTACTTTAGACGAGACAGCAAATACTCACAAAGCCCAGATTCAGTGGCATGACTTGGCATCATGGACTGAAAGCTGTTTTGCTTTCAAGCAGCAGCTTGTTCTCCTGGTCAGGGGGGTTGCACATTTTCTGGAAGAAAAATGCAAAAAGATTGATATCTCATGAAAAACTATGATCTCATCCCTTAAGAAGATGGCCAAGCCCATGGAGTGTTCCTCCCAGTACTGGGTCCTTGTTAAAAACTACTGAGCAATTGCTTCCTGCTTGCTACCTGCTAAAAAACCCCAGACAAATGTGCAGAATCATGGAATCATTAAGATTGGGAAAAACCTCTCAGATCTTCAAGTCCAACCGTTAACCCAACATCTCCATGTTCACCACTAAACTGTATCCTCAAGTGCCACATGTACGCATGTTCTGAAACTTCCAAGGGTGGTGATTCCACCACTGCCCTGGGCAGCAAGTTCCAATGCCCAAAAACCTTTTCAATGAAGAAATTTTGCCTAATATGTAATCTAAAGATAAAGCACAGGATGTTATGTTCAGGCTACAGCTATTGTCCCTAGGATGAACCTAGACCTCTGAAAACAGGCAAGCAGTGGTGATTCAGAGAGGTACAGTCACCATGAAAATTAAACCTTCTTGACAGAAAAACATTAACCCTTTTTCTCATTAATGAGCATATACATTGTCCGTGGTCACTAACTACTAAATGTGTGAGTGAGCCATGGGTGAAGACAGCTGTGAGGCTGTGGACTCCCCAGCCCTGGAGGTGTTCAAGACCAGGCTGGATGGGGCTCTGAGCAACCTGGTCTAGTGGAAGATCTCCTACCTGTCCCTTGCCCATGATAGGGAATTCAAACCAGAAGATCTTTAAGGTCTCCTCCAGCCCTATCCTTTCTATGTTTCTATGATTCTAAATTTAGAACTTTGCTTATAGTTGTCTAAGGGTGGAGAAGATGCCAGAGCTCCTGCGACACTCAGAAGAGATCTGGTCCATGGACTTACAGGAGTCTAGAAAGTGAAACAGCTCATCCTAAAAAAGACTGGCTGTTCCAGCTAAATTCTTTCTAGTTTTTGTGTATCACATGGAGTTCGTCTTTCTTGTTTGCCATGGAATGCTCACACATGGGTACTTACATCTAAATCTTTCACTGAACCCTATCCTGAGTGAGTTAAATTTCTCAAGACACTCCTGTGGAGTGGCACACAGAAAGCTCTTTTAGTAAATACCTTGTTTTACACTCTTTCTCTGGGAAGCTGGTTCTGTTGAAGATAAGACAATTGCTGTGGTCAACCTGAGAGGCAGCAAAACACTGCACAGTTTTTCACCTACACCTCCCCCCAGTGGGATGGGGGAGAGAATCAGAAAAAAGCTAAAACTTGTAGTTTGAATTAAAACAGTTTAATAGGACAGAAAAAGAAAGTAAAAATTATAATAAGGATAAAAGAATGTGCAAAGAGGTGATGCACAATTGCTTTCCACCTTCTGACTGAGGCCCAGCCAGTTCCTGGGCAAAAGCTGCCACTCCCTGGTCAACTCCTCTGAGTTTTATTGTTCGGCATGATGCCATAAGGTATGGAATTTCACTTTGGATCAAATATCCTAGCTGTGTCCCTTGCCAGGTTTTTGTCCACCCCCAGTCTCGTCAGTGGCGGGGCAGTATGAGTGAGCAGTCCTTGACTTAGTGTAGGCACTGAACAACAACTAAATCATCACTGGGATATCAACATTATTCTCATCCTAAATCTAAAGCACAGTACTGTACCAGTATTGTACTACAAAGAAAATTGACTCTGTTCCAGGTGAGAACAGGGCAATACTGAGTAAGGTGAATCCTGTTCTGACCAGCTCTGGCTTTTCTTACATCCTTGCATTATGTTGTACTGATACACAGTCATTGTTTACTTTATCTGTGTCCAACTGTGGGACTTGAATCTCTTGCATTTCATTCTTTCAGAATAAAATCAGAAATCAGAAATTTCGTTCTTTCAGAATGAAATCAGAAATTAGAATCAGAATTTCAGTTGTTTTCACAATATCTGCAGCAACCCATCACTTTGCTTCCCTCATTTTATGCTCTATGCAGGATTTTACTCATTTGGCATATTCTTGCTTTTTACCTGTTTCTCATAGCTCTTATGAGCCTATTGTAGACTTGAAAACTCTTCCCAAGACATTCAGAGAGATTCTAGGATGTGAGTCAACTATCACTTCAAGTTTAGATGCAACTTAACATGTTTTCAATTATTTTCCCTTCTTTTCAACACTGTCTTTTGCAGGACTTAATCCACCTGCTATGTAGTCATAGAATCATGGAATCATAAGATCGTGGAATCATAGAACCATGGAGTGGTTTGGGGTGGAAGGGACCTTAAAAATCATCTTATTCCACCTCCTGCCATGGGCAGGGACACCTTCCACTAGACCAGGTTTTTCCAAGTCCTGTCCAATCTGGCCTTGAACACTTCCAGGGATGGGGCATCCACAGCTTCTCCGAGCAATTCGAAATTATTCTATTGCTTCCACACCTTCACAGTAGAGAATTTCTTCATAAATGGTTTCTATCTCACAAAGGTATTGTACTCGCTCATACCTCATTGCACAGAACAATTTATCTATTAAATCCTCACAGCTGTTTTACTAGAGTGAGTAAAGTCACATGTACTTATCATCAATTACTGTCAGAAAAAAAAGAGAATATATCTTCTTCATTAATTCAAGGAAAGGCCAAAAGGAAATTTCTATGTATTCATCAGAAAACCAAAAATATAGATCAAAAATACAAAAAAGCATAATATTTCTTTTCTGGAAAAGAGCTAAGTGAGAAAGGACAACTTTTGGAGAAGGATTCATGGACTGAAATGGGATACATTGCCTTTACTACTCCCATTTAGCTTCTCGCATTCTTCAGAGGAATGTTTTAATAATGTATGTGCAAGATGCACATTGATGATTGTAGGCATTCAGTTGAAAAATTAATACATTAAATTAATTTCAAATGGAGGTGAAGATGACAAAAATAGATTTTGTGCCTATAAATAATAACTAAATCACCATAAAGTGTTGCTGTCAAAAACTCTGCTGCAACTGGTGTAAATTTGCAGTACGGAGCAAACGTGCGTGGGTTTGATTCAGCACATGTGCCCAAGTTATGCAATACCACCAAAACAGTCTATATAAATACAATTTTGTTCACTTTTACCTGGACTTGATCGACTGCAGGACAACATAAAATCAGATCCCTTTTATTCACTCCCTTATCAGCCTATTTATACTCTGTTTTCGCAAGAAAAAAAGGACCTTGACTTCACAAAACATGAAAAAAGTTTATTCTTGTAACTTCCATCTCCCTATAAATTTTACACTGTCGTGCCCCTACTGACTGAAGGGGAGTTAGTACTGACTTAATGACTGGTCAGAAAAAGGCCTTTTTTAACACAGCTGCTTTACAAGGTAATCTTGATGTCTGCACTGGCCACAGGACGCATTTGCTGAATAATAATGTTGGACATGGAGTTATTTTACTTGGTGCAGGCATAAATGGATGCAACTGCATTGACTTTTCCAACATACATTTTACAGACCAAATTTCCTCTGTCTATGAAATAATAATTGCTCATTCATATCCTGTGCACGGGGGAGCTGTGAGTTCCTATCTGAAGCCTGGATGGGTTTTGCAACAGCTTAGACTGGAAGAAAGAGCTCTAATGAGAAATCAGTGTGTCTGTAAAATATACTAAATTAGGATTTTCAGGAGTTGGTATCTACAGTGCACATCTGAGGAAATCACTCTGGGTTCCTGTCAAAGGTAATAGAAAGCTCATTTGTGTAGTCAATGAGTTCAGGATGTGATTCATCTCCTTAAATAGGCACCTGCACTTGGTTCAATATAAATTCTGTTGACCAGCTTTTCACTGACTATTTTAAGAGCCTGAAGAACAATGTCCGAAGCAGATGCCCCACTGTAGATATCTGGAGTTAGGTGAGGGGAATTCATCAGTGTTTTAAGTCTCTTGTCTGAGGATTCCAGCCTGATGCTACTGCTGTGTGCAGGTTTGGCTCAAATTTGGGGTAACTAAAGAACCCTAAGAAAAATTACTACCTTTTATTACAGAACATAAAGGTTGTTCAACACATGAACCATGGCAGTTCAGCTTTTATTTCTTTAATATTCAGAGAATTGCAGAATCCTAAAGGTTGCAAAAGACCTATGAGATTATCAAGTCCCACCATAAATGCAGCAAACCCACAATGTTCAGCACTAAATCATGTCCCCAAGTGCCATTGCCACATGTTTCTTGAACACTTCATGGAATGTGACTGTCAAACCAGGGCTGCCTCTGTTTCAAGACTTCTGTGTCTTTCTTCACCTCAAACTCTACTGCAGCTACATGGAGCTAAAATTGCAAAATTTTTTATGAAGTTACACTCAGTCAGTTGTGCTTTTGCAGTGGATTTTCACATGATTTCTGGAGCCACAGTGCCTCCTTTTCTCACACAGCTAAGGACTGTAGGATCTGTTTGGCTGTTTTTGAATCATCTGCATTCAAATAGTTTTACCTCCAGTCTATGAAAACCAGACCCTCAGCATAAATGTATCTCTGAAAATTAATCAAAACTGTTTTATGGCTTTATCACTGCTTAGCTCGTCGTATTGTGGACTAGTGTGAAACCGTTCCTGGTGAAAATCCACCCCACCACAAAAATGTCCCTTTTAAAAATGTCCAAGTATCACTTTGGTAAATCAATGGAACAAAAAATAACAGTTTTACAAACCTTTCATATATTGGAGATCTTGGATCGTGCTCATTCAATAAACTTTTCACGGTTCTTTTTTTTAGTTTAGATGAGGATCACTATCTCTTCATCAATGCTGGATTGACACTGCAGAAAAACAGAGAAGGTAAGTGAGATTATGGATGATGAAAAGTTAAATATAAGTGGTATTAAAGAAGAATATCCTACAGTGTCTGCTTGACATTTAATGCCAGATTTTTTCTCAAATAAAGTTAAGATATTAAAGGAGAAAGGTGTTTTTCGATCAATTGCTGAATATTGTGCTTGAACTATCAAACTAATGGGCAACTACAGAACAACAGAATAATTAGGGCTGGAAGGGACCTCTGGAGATCATCTAGTCCAACTCCCCTGCCAAGGGAAGTTCACCTAGAGCAGGTGATATGGGAACATATCCAGGTCAGTTTTCACTACCTCTGGGTGGGTTTTTTTCTATGGAAAAAGTCTCAAGTAAATTTTATTGTAAAGAAGCATGGCAGTGTGGGAAAGTGAATTCCTTTAATCTAAGGTGCAGTTCACCTTGTGTGGAATTGCTGAGTAAGACATCGAACACTGACGATGTCCCAAACACAGCTTAGTCTGACATTGCACAGGAAAGAGGCCATCAGGCAGGACTTCGGTGAAATTTACTCTGTCAGACATTCCAGCCTCAAAACAAGCAAGGATGGATTTGGGCCACACCTCTTCTATTTTCTAACTTAAAAATTCATACTAATTTTTCCAAGTCCTGTCAATAGATTAGACATGAAATTACCTCTGTGATTCCAGATTATCATCAAACACTTTGATACCACTGCTCAGTGTGTGTTAGAGGAGAGTTTGCTTCCACCCCATTTCTTTTCCAGCTTGCTTGCAGATTATTGCTTGCACTCATTCATTCATGCAGCTCCAAACACAGTTTGCTGGCTGAGGACTCCAAATTGCCAGTATTGCAGAAGCACCAATAACCTCAATTTACTTGAATGACCACTGTTTCAAACTCAGTATTTGCAATTACACCTGCGTGTGTGTGCTTGGGCCATGAAAGACAACTTTATTTCCTCATAGATGAAAAGCCTCTCTGTATGTGAAGTATTATTATTATTCCTTCAAACCACAATCTTTAATTTAGAGATCTGAAGTTATTACAACAAGACATATTTGTCATCTGCTCTGGGTATTACTTAAAAAATTTATGCTTTGCTGGTTTAAATATGCATTCAAAACACTAAAGGCTTTTTGTTCAAACATTAAGATTGGTGTATTACACTGAAAATCCTTAGTAATAATTAATTTTATGGTTCCAGCAGTAAAGCCTCTTGAGCCGAGAACTGAGGGAGGTGCAGGAGATGCGGAGTTTGCCTGACAGTTGATTAATATTTTGTGGGTTTCTCTCCTTTTTTTGCCAGTTCTTTCAGGCACATGTCAGACTTACAGCTTCAGTGGGACCTGATCCACTTCCAAATGATCTGGATTACCACAGTAAAAGGAAAGAGGAGGTCAGTGCCAGATGAATTCCATCTTTAAAGGTTCAGGTTTGAACCCCTCTTGCTTTGTGTAATTATTACTCCTTGTGTGGTGTGGCTCTTGGCTTGTTTCCTGGTAGATTTCTTCTTATCTCCATGGTCATGAATTCTCTGCTCAGTATGGTGAAGGAGTTGGACTGACAGACTGAGAAAGCTGGGGGCCACTGTGGGGAAGGAGGGGTGACACTGATGCTGCTGCCACCTCTGTATGTCCTGAGAAAACAACAGAAACTCCTTGATTTCAACATGCATGGATTTTTCATGAACAATGCATTTAATGCAAGGGAAACAAAGACACCAGGGATGACTTTTGTGAGCTAAAACTCTGTTCTCACTTACTGGTGAAATATGATGATGCAACAGGGGAATTATACTACAGCACCTCATCCAGAGACATGTACCCCCCACACTCTTAATCCACATAATTCTTTTAACATTTTTTTGCTTTCAGAGGGTTAAGAAATGACTGACTGTTGAGAAATAAACTTTTAAATCTTGCGTGGTGCCTGGCTAATAAACCAAAAGCACTTTTTAGCCCATCAGATAGAAATGCAACCCCAGCTTTCTAAAACACTGATGTTTTGACCTATGAAATCAGGAATTTAGGGACTTTATTGTAACCTGCTTCCAGAAACACTCACCTTGTCTGCTACAATTACTTGAATATTCAACCAAGGTTTCTTATATGTAATTTCTGATACATCACCTGGGGTAGAGTCAAGAGGAAAATGTCATCAGAAAAACCCAACAATGACTCATCTATAAATCTTAGAACCTTTGCCTCCCAAATTTAACTACTCTGTTTGTCACTGCTCACCTATTAAGGCGAATTTTGCTCACAGACCTGTCCTGAACTCTTACCTAGATGGGCAAGTATGATTAAGTATATGAACCATCTCGTATGACACAGAGGAATGTGATGAATGTTGCATGGATGCAGAAATATTAAGGATTTTGCAGCATGAAAACCTTCACCAACCTATCCACAGCTCTTTGGAGGAGCCTGGTATTTGTTGATTAAACTCCTGGCCTTAATGGTCATATCAGGAGTAATTTTAATATATAGGCTGATATTCATCATGTCATAGAATCATAGAATGGTTTGGGTTGGAAGAGACTTTAGATATCATCCAATTTCAACCCCCTGCTGTGGGCAGGTGCACCTTCCACTAGAACAGGTTGGACAGAGCCCCAGTCAGCCTAATAAATTTCAAAACTGGAGTGAAAACAATTTCAAGTTTGAAATTAACTCTTTTTAAAATTTCCGGTAAATATAAGTTATTGATTCTTTTGCTTTGTGATATGAAATGGGGTTTTCCAACCAAATCGCTTTTTTTATGGTATAATATTTAATTAATAAAATGAGTAATTTTAACCTTCAGTGTTTCAGAAAAATATTATGATTTAGTAATATTGTCCTGTTCAGAGCCAGGACTTGGACTTGATGATCCTTGTGGGTTCCCTCCAACTCAGGATATACTATGACTGTCTAATCTTTAGATTAAAGGACAAGAACTCTGTGCATTGGCAGAATATTTCAGGGTTACTAAAGGTGTGAAAGAGAAGAGAGAAAAGAAAAAAGAAAAGAAGAAAGAAAAGAAATGAAAAGAAAAGAGAAAAGAGAAAAAAAAGAAAAGAAAAGAAAAGAAAAGAAAAGAAAAGAAAAGAAAAGAAAAGAAAAGAAAAGAAAAGAAAAGAAAAGAAAAAAGAAAAGAAAAGAAAAGAAAAGAAAAGAAAAGAAAAGAAAAGAAAAGAAAAGAAAAGAAAAGAAAAGAAAAGAGGAGAGGAGAGGAGAGGAGAGGAGAAAGGAAACACAAAGATTTCCATTATGGTACACATATGCCTTTGACATGAGTGTCAGAAAAAGTTTTGATGACTCAGTGGTTGTTTCACTCATCTAATTGAAGTATTCATACATTATCTGCAAAGTATTTATCTCATCTCTTTAGTTTGTTCAGATTTTTTCATTTGTTTATGTGTCTTTCTAATGTACTATCAGTGTCTTAAAAATCTCAGGTGAGAATGTAAATGAGTAAGAGGATTTTAAAAGATTGTGGTTTTGGCATATGGTCAACCTGCTTTGTAATTAAACCTCAAATGAAAAGTTGTTTTAACATCATTTTGAACCCAGAAATCTCAAAAATTCTTCAATCACAGCAAAGAAACTGCCTCATTAGGAATCTCTAAGTTGCAACTGTTGTACAAACCCAAGGTTTCTTGTTCATTGGAGTAATGATGTGTTTACATATAACTGGAGTCGGTTGTAGATCATGTCAGGGGTCATGAAAGATGAGACTGTAACCAAGGAGAGAAGAGTTTGGGTGTTCATAGCTTCCCTCATATTCTGTGTGTCAAAGGAGTGTATAAAACAGCAAAGGGGTGGAAAAGTTACCTGTAACAGGGAAACAGAGCAGGTGTGCACATCTTAGAACCATAAAATTGTTTGGGTGGGAAGAGACTCCAACCCCCTGCCATGGCAGGGACACCTTCCACTATCCCAGGTTGCTCCAAGCCCCATCCAATCTGGCCTTGAACACTTCCAGGTACTGGGAAAGCACAACTTCTCTGGGCAACCTGTGCCAGGGTCTCACCACTCTCACAGGGAAGAATTTGTTCCTAATATCCAATCTAACTCTACCCTCCTTCAGCTTAAGGCCATCCCCCCTTGTCTTGTCATTCCATGTCCTTGCCCAAAGTCCCTCTCCATTCTTCCTGTAGGCCCCCTCTAGGCACTGGAAGGGGCTCCAAGCTCTCCCTGGAGCTGTCTCTTCTTCAAGCTTAACAGCCCCAACTCTCCCAGCCTGTCTCCATGGGAGAGGTTCTCCAGCCTTGTCATCAACTTGGTGGCCTCTTCTGGACTCATTTCAACAGGTCAGAGTCTCCAGGTGTGTCTCATTTAGCTTTGGGCATTGAGAATTTACTTTTGTGAAAGGGAGAATGCCCCAATGGTGATGATTTTATAAGTTGTTTTGATAAATGTGAAAAAACAAAGGATGATGATTGTAAGAAATGAAAAGTAGATTAAGCTAAGTGGAGAAAGAAGAGGAGGGAGTTATGTACAGCCATGGAGGGAAACAGAATAGGAGCCACAGAGCTGGCAAGTAACAGGCAGATATTCAGGGAAGAGTGCAGATGACAAAGTGCATGTAACTATTCATTGCCTTTTTTAAAAGAAGAATTCACACATCCTCAGACAACCCAAACAGAGACTCACACAATGAGACACTTCTG
Source organism: Eulacestoma nigropectus (assembly GCA_013397775.1). Classification (NCBI taxonomy): domain Eukaryota; kingdom Metazoa; phylum Chordata; class Aves; order Passeriformes; genus Eulacestoma; species Eulacestoma nigropectus. Next base: position 81,088 of record VZTE01001273.1, read on the forward strand.
AGGGGAAAACAAAAAAGAACAAACATGAATGGCATGGCACAGACTTTGCACTCCGTCAGCTTACGCTGTATTTCAGCTGGTAAGTGAACAATCTGATGTTCTGTAGCTCATTCCCAAAGAGAGGGAGCAACATAAATCTTTAGCGCTGCCCGCAACAACACTGAGAGCAAGGCTGGAAGAAACTCTGTCAATGTGCCCTTCTTTCAGCCACAAGGCTGCAAAAACTCTCTTAGAAAAGGATCTGACCAAATGTCTGCCTGACCACTTCTCTAGGAACCCCCAGCCACAAAATCCATGTGTCAGCTCTGTGAAATCTTCCATACACCTTCACCTTCCACAGGGGACATTTTTTTCCCCTTAGGGCTTGCTAAAATTTAACTGTCAGGGGATGTCAACTCAGTTACTGGAGTGCAGGCATTTAGCACCGTTTGAGATATCCTGAGGTGTCCAAATGTCCGCATTGGCTGACAGATATGACAGAGAAGCCACAAAAGACTTACACCCCTCTGGAAAGGGGGTGAGGCCAGACAAAACACCGTAGGAAGTGTCAGATGGTGCGAGTGGTGATAAATGCCATACAATTCACTGAGCTGGAACTCTTATGTCTAATCCAAATCTCCCTTATAGAATTTGATAATTAATGCCCCTTATCCCTTATTGGAGAAATCTCCCCTATCATAGAATTAGAGCCATGGAATTTGAACTGTGTTTTTCATCTCTCTTTTGAATAGAATAGAAACAGAAAATAAGGGAACATGAAAACTTCTATGCATGACATCTAAACAACTTAATAGCAGACAAGAAAGTGAGTTTTTCCTGCCAGTTGTGGACTGAAGTATTATTTCATGTGTCTAACAGAGTATTTCATGCTCCTTGAAATATTTCTCCATAGCTCATCCTTCCATGGAATCACAAAATCACAGAATGGTTTGTGTTGGAAAGGGCCTTCAAGATCATCCCGTTCCACCCCTCTGCCATGGTCAGGGACATCTTCCATGAGACCAGGTTGTTCCCAGCCCCATCCAACCTGGCCTTGAACACTTCTAGGGATGGGACAGCCACAGCTTCTCTGGGCAACCTGTACCAGGGCCTGACTACCCTCACAGGGAAGATTTTCTTCCTAGTATCTAATGTAAACCTACTCTCTTTCAGTTTAAAGCCATAGTCTCTTGTCCTGTCATTCCACACATTTTTTAAAAGTCCCTCTCCAGATTTCTTGTCATCTCCATTCAGGTACTGGAAGGCTGCAATTATGTTACCCCAAAGCCTTCTCTTTTCTAGGATGAAAAATCCCAGTTTTCTCAGCCTGTCCTTGTAGGAGAGATGCTCCATTCCTCTGATCATCCTGGGGGCTTTCTCTGGACTTGCTCCAACAGATTGATCTCCTTCCTGTGCTGGGGACCCCAGACATGGATGCAGAACTCTGGATGGGGTCTTTTGGTTTAACTGTGTGGCTCTTAACCTCTCATGAACCAGTAATAATCTAAATCATCTTCTGCAGAGTGACTGTCTAGCCTACATTTCTCATCTGTATTTAAAAAAAAAAGATCATTCAGCCCTTTAGATTAAAATATGCATTTGCACTTACTGAATTGCAGTGTACTACTTTCTTCACTCCAGTTTGACAAGATAATTTTGTTGAGTTCGTGCTAATCTTGTCTTCCACCACGTCCTCCTTGTAGCCCCACCCATCATAGCGACACCTATGAATCAGATAAGAATATCTTTTATGTTCTGTTCTGACTCACTGTGCTCTGAAGACTGATAAGTTCCTGCCAGTTCAGTAGGGGATTCCTGTCACAGTGGACTCCTGATAATCACACTACAAACACGGTATTTCTACCAGTTATGCATCTATATCACAGTTGTTCTGTTTAGATCCTGTTCACGATAAAAATATCAGAAGAAATAGTGTCAAACACTCTCTAAATCTAATACAAAGGATGTCTATTGCTTTTCTATATCTTTGAGGCTTTTACACTCTCACAGGATGATTTTAGAGGGCTTGGCACAATGTTGTATTGACAAATCTGTTTTTGTTTTAACTCATCTTTTTGTTATCTTCTAAGTGCTTACAGATAGTTTAATTCTTTGTTACTGTGTTGTGCCAGGTACTGAAGTTAAGCTGACTGGTCTAGAGTTTCTTGGGGTTTCTCTTCTCTCTGAATTTTAAAGACAAATATTCAGATTTTATACTGCCAGTTGTCAGGGAATTCATTTGCATTTCATAAGTTCTCAGAAATGTCCATGAAGAAATCTGCAGTTACCTCAGTTTTCAGCCTAAGTACCCTATAATGAAATTCATGAGACCCAAAAGACTTGAAAACTATTTGTTCTAACTGTGAAAGCTTCTGCCTTTTTTCATTGCTTGCTCTCAAATTTCATTTGCAAAGATACTTATGGCATGGGACTAATGTTTTTTTTTTTCTTCAAGCAGCACGCATGGTCTAAGTTCTTTTCAATTCTGTTCATTTTCAGAACCAATAAAATGTCCTTTTCCAATCTTGGCTTGACCTCGTATTTCACAATAACAAGTTATAGCCTGTTCATGAATTTCAGAGTATTGTTCTCATTTATTTGCTGGTGCTTATGTTCTTACCAGGAACTCAGAAAAGTTTCTGCTGAGTTCATTTAAGAAATGGTTGACTGTGCAGAGTTTAGCAGCTGTGTAAAACACAGAAGTCTTTAGTATTTTTTAACACTTCCCCATTCTCCAGAAATTACTTACAGACTAATTCCCTCTTTTGAACCTCCTAATCCCTCACATATTAGATTTTTTTTTGTCTGGGGAAATTATCAGAAGTATCTCAAATGTTTCAATGTTTATAGGCCTATTATTTCTCATTTCATCTCTTTTGTTAATTCAGTAGAGATTTCTCTGAGCCACGGAACTCAGTTTGAGTTGCAGCCAGTTTCCAGCTGCTCATAGTAAATAGTCTTGAAAAGCAACATTTAATAAGTCATTAAAAAATCCGATTTTTAGTGCTTTGCTTCTCAAGGTAAATCATAGAACTTCTACCATCTTGTGTAAAAGGAACAATTACAGACTTTGGCATGTTACACATCCTTACATATCCAGGCATCCTTTCCTGATAGCCACCTTACATTTTTAATATGAATAATTTCATTATATGCCATTCTGCACTGTTTTATTTCTACCCTCCACATTTGCAGTCTACACATATTTGCAAGCAGTTCCTGAGTGCAGCTCAAAAATCCCAGATTCAGCCTTGTCTGATTTTCTAGGTAACTGGAAAGGCAGTGTGGGTCTTGATCTTTTCCTGGCCCTGAACACTTCCAGGGATGGGATATCCGCAACTTCTCTGAACAACCTGTTGCAGGGCCTCACCACCTTTATAGGGAAGAATTTCTTCCTAATATCTTAACTAAATGTACCCTCATGCAGTTTAAAGCAACAACCCTTCGTCCTATACTACACTCCCATAAGGAATCTCTGATAAAGAATCCCTCCCAATTTTTCTTGGAGCCCCTTTAGGCACTGGAAGAGACTCTAAGGTCTCCCTGAAGCCTTCTTTTCTCCAGGCTGGACAATCCCAACTCTGTCAGTGTTTCCTCACAGTGGAGGTTGTGCCATCTGACTTCATGCCAAAAAAACCCACGAACATCCAAACAACTCTCAGCACCAAGGAAACATAAATCATTTTCTGTAAAATTGAGTCAAGGCACAAAATAGACCAAGTGAATTGGCCAAATCACATCCAGGCAATAAGTGGAACTAGTGGAAGGTGTCCCTGCCCATGGCAGGGAGGTTGGAATGAGATTATGTTTAATGTCCCTTCCAACGTAAACCATTCAGTGATTCTGTTTCTAGGGATGCAGGCATGCATTTGATTTTAAGTATTCCAGAGAGAATGTGCCTGGTATATCATTTCCCCACTTCTACTATTTCTACAAGCTCATATCCCTGTAGTTAGGATAGAGCGACAGAAGAAATAACAACATAATTTTTGTTCCCATGCCACTATTTGGGAGCTAACTGGATTTCAGGTAGAACTTCTGTGGCTAAACCACAGACAGCAAATCTGTTCCAAATCATGCTGATGACCAGGCTGAAATTTACTTAGAAAAGATTCAATGATATGGCACAAATTATATCTGTAATCTTCCACTGCCATGGATAGAGGGTATGTAATTAGCTGCTAAAATTAATTACAATCTTGCAAATGGAAGCCAGGCATGTAAAATGTACAAGTACCCAGCCTTGTCTGTATCTTTAATAAGATCCATCGTCCCTTCATCTGAAATGTAGAGCACATGTGAGTTGTAGTGTGCAGAGTATGTTATTAAATCAGGAGGATTTGGCAGAGAAGATAAGAATAGGAATATAGATTTGTGCACACAGGGATAAATTAATTAACAAAACTTTAATTTTTAATTGAAATCTTTCACACCAATTGAAATTCCTTTTTCTTTTTTTTTCTCATTTGATTCCTGTCTTATATTAAAAAAAAGCCATAAAATTTTAAAAAACAAAAAATTAGGAAAATTATTTTTCCTTTCCAGATTTAAAACATTTTGGAGGAAAGCTAGAATAAATATCTGGCAAATCAAAGTGCAAGAGAGGAGCTGTGTGCATTTGCTAGGAGCACACACAGAGATTGACTACTCATGGACTCCAGGAACCACTTTAAACAAAAGAGCTCAGGATAGAATGAGGAGCAGAAAGTAATTATAATGCCAAAGGATAAATTTGCAAAGACGCTTCTGGGAATTTGTTGCTGAATTTCCATTAGAGTTAAATATTGTCCTGGTGCAAACCCTGTCTGAGGATCACTGAGTTTAATAAGGTAGAACCAGTGGGCTATACAGGAAGTCAGAGAAGGACAGTATCTTCCCATAAAACACAGGGAAAAGAGTCATTTGAAGGTACAAATGTGTATGGAGTACAAGTATATGTGGGAATACTTTCTCAGATGAGAATAATTGTGTATTACGTTTGTGTCAGTTCTGTGCATGGAGTACAACAGTAAAGGAAGGAAAAAAAACATTTTAACATTTATAAAAACATGGATGCATTACAAGAGTGATATCCTCAGCTGGTATAAATCAGTATGCACACATTTAAGCTAAATTGACAGCTATTGGTAAGAATATCTGTCTTGCCTCAACAAAAGAGTTAGTTTTCATATTTACTCTGATCATCCTTTTCAGGAGGCAAAGATTCTGCTTGCTATGGGGTGCATTGTTCCAAGAAATCTACAATATTTACAATTTTTGCATGTGGTGACGTTTTATAGCCAGTTTGGGGCAAAGAAAAATCTCTATTATCTTTATAGATCAATTTCTTGGTAAAATGCAGCGGAAAAACTCTGAGGGCATCCAGAAAAACAAGAGCAGCATAAAACTGTGGTGATGTAGACATATATACAAGCCTACACAACGTGTTTGTTGCTGTTTAGGGTGACAAACTAAAGCAGGAATTAGTGAATGTATTTTGGGCACGTCCCTTAATAATTCTGCAGCTACTGAAATAATTGACACTCTTGTGGCATTTTCCCTGATTTCCAGACTCAGTGATTTCTCAGCCTCCTTGGAGCACTGAATACAATTTCAAAGGCCCTCTTCACCTTTGTGTAGATATTGTAAGCCCATTAAATGGATCAGTGCTTTGGATGAAGCCTTGGCCTAGCTGAAATCAGTCAGAAAACTTCCATTGACTTCAGTGGGGTCAAAATTTCATTTTCAGCATTCATCTTGCTTTCTCTTAGAGGAATGTTATTTTTAAAGCCTCCCTGCCATGCTTTGTGCCTATTTATAAAGGGAAGATGTCAAAGTGTACATTTCCACTCCTTTCAGACCTAGACCCAGGGGCTATTTTGCCTGGCAAAGGTCTTCCCACAGTCAGGACATTCAAGGCAGTGGTTTCATTAGTGAGGGTGAACCAGCAATCAAGAGGTCAGCACCCAGTGGGTTTTGAAAACCCTCAATCCTACAAAGCAGAACATATCCCAGTAGGATTAATAGGGAATACTGCCTTCAACTCCTCTGTATGTTTTATAGCTCCTTTGTATGGAATGACTATATTTTAAGAGGCTGGGGAATGAGAGTAGATATCAGCAGGTCTCCAGCTGGTTTATGCAAGGTCTCAGGCCCGTTCTGATGATCCCCAGATAGAAAAGAGGATGTGGGTGGGCATGGTTAGAGTTGCCCCACACGTATCAACAGCCAATTAGAGAACATAACTCAGTTTGATCCACTACATACAGGGAAAGAGTAAATGGCTTTATATGAATAAATCAGTTAAAGAGAATTATTTCTCCCTCTTAAGAAATTATAAATGGTTCTATCAAGTACCATTATCGGCTTTAGCGGAAATAAAATCTGACATTTGTCTCTAGAGCCTTTTACATTAAAGTGTGATTTTTACAATTACATTCTCCAAACTTTTAGTTCACTAATGGCAGGAAAGGAGGCATAAGGGCAGCAGTGGGCAAAGAAAGGAGGCTCATTCTCATGCAGGTAACAATTAAAGGCATACTTAGGAAAATTCAAGAGCTAAGAAAGGTCATACTCCAGTCTTCGGGACTCTGGATGTAGACAACACTTTTAGAGTAAAAGCTCACTTTCCTGTCATTAATAAGAGTATCGGATTACATTTATAAAGAAGAGAAGAAAACTTTCGGAAACATTTGGATTTACATGTCATAGGAGCAGAAAAAGGCTCTATTGCAGGTTACCATAATTAGGACATTTTTAGATGTTTTTTACACCTTCAAGTGACTGATATGAAACTGACCAAGGTTCCATAAAGGGCTCTGTACCAAACGAGTGATCACTTTGATTCACTCTGATGGGTCTGATGGTTTTAATTAGTGTCTATTTGCCCCCAAATAAAGGTTACTGACTGTTGTATTCCTATATATAAGACAAAATTGGTTTTAAAATTCCTCCTTCTTATTCCATGTGAATCAATCTAACTTACCTTTGGAATGAGTACAGGAGCTGATGAAAACAATGCAATCCTGCACCAGGTTGTAAAGACATCAGTAAAATAAGCATTGTAAAACATAACACTTCACTGACTCACAGAATGACAGAAATTTTTGGGGTTCAAGGGAATCTTTGGAAATCTCATGTCCTGCAGGACAAAAAAAAAAAAAACCTTCCCAGGAGTGACCTGGAAAGAACTGTGAATTTCTGCTGTATCTTGAGACCCACAGTCTCTTCTGGCTGGGCTCTCTTGATGAGTGTGTGGGGAAAGAGTGGTCAGGGACTCCACGGACATGGACCAGCTCCAGACTGGCTGTTGGCATCTGTGACCTTCAATGCCACTGTCAGCTCCTCTGACAACAGAGACAGTTCAAGGAGGGTTCTTTTTAAGTACGTTCAAATTATCTCTCTCCTTCCTGACTCACGGATACACTGTCAAAATATATCAAAACTTTGGTCAATGTCTTCAGTTTTTTTCCTTCTCAGGATTTTCAATAATTTTTTTTTTTTCTATATTTACTGAAAATATGGACCTTGTTATCACAGAATCACAGAACAATTAGGATTGGAAAGGACCTCTGGAGATCCTCCAGTCCAATCTTCCTGTTAAAGCAGGGTCGCATAGAGCAGGTTACACAGGAACATGTCCAGGTGGGTTTGGAACATCTCCAGAAAGGAAGACTCCACATCCTCCCTGGGCAGAAGTTCCAGGCCTCTGCCACCCTCCATGGAAAGAAGTCATTACTCAAGTTGAGTGCAACTTGTTGTGTTTTAGTTTATGGCCATTGCTCCTTATCCTGTTGTTGGGCACCACTGGAGAGAGTTTTGGCATCCACCTTGGAGATATTTATATGGATTGATAAGATCCCCTCTCACACTTCTCTTCTTTAGACTAATCAGGCCCGGCTCCCACAGTCTCTCCTCATTAAGGGAGATGTTCCAGACCCTCCACCACCTCTGTGGCCTCCACTGTGTGGTTATTTCAGAAGTAAATCTTTTCTGTGCTGCAAATGAACCCTTACTGGAACAGGAATCTTCTGTAGATCTCATCCTTACAGATCTTTACTGTTACTTAGGACAGAACGCCAATGTCTTAAATGCATCTGCTCATACCAGGGGCACCACCAGGGCATCCCAGGGAAAAGCACAAGGGGCCAGCAGACCTTGTAATGAATGCTCATCGTTGGATAACACTCCATCTTCACTTCTCTCTAATTAACACTAAAATAAGTACTCAGAACAGACCGCTTTTACATGAAAAGGGATTCCTGATAGAGATTGACATTTATAATTAATAGCTGGCTAGCTCAAGTGCTAGCTCTTTACTTTTAAGTGCTCCATTATTATAATTTCTCCTGAAATTCATTGTAATAACATTGATCACAAAGAGGCCATTTCTCTTTGGTTTAAAGAGCTGTTGCCAATGATGGCAAGGCAAAGATTTGACCTACATAAAAACATAAGGGCACAGGCATGCTTTAACGCTTGGGCACATGGAGATACAAGAGATTTGTGTACCATGGTGACAGCACTCAGCTATGCAGTTGACATGAAGGAAATTTTCAAATGCCCCCTCCTACAGAAGCTTCTCCTGACTTAATAGCATTGCAGGGGAACCATCTGAAGTCTTGCCTATCTCATTTGTATATAAACATTTTAGTTAAAAAACACTGAGGCATTTTTTATGATGAAAATGCCAGAAGTACTGGGCTTGTGTTTGATCTCCAATTGTTTGACAGCAAGGAGGGAATTTTCTAGCCCCCTCCAGTGTCAGTGTTTACAGGGTGATGAGATAAAGCAAATAAACCCTTCTGAGAGAATGTCTTGCTGATCTGTGTAGCAGGACAAGGTGTTTAGGGGTCTATCTTACACCCCTGACTCACCAGAGTTAGGAAAACATAACACGTAAAATATATAAACTATTAGATGCACAGAGCAGTCAAGCATTGGCTTAGACACTCTTTGATCCTGTAATCTTTGATTAAGAGCTATGGACAATAAAGTTAAAGGTTAATTAAGGAGCAAAACAGCCTTTACATTTGTAAAATAAAATTACCTATTTAAAAATCCTGTAATTAAGAAAATAATCTAATAATAGTTCCTGGCCAGAGGCAGAAGTAGATTTCTGAGCTAAGCTCAGGTTTTTTTTAAGCTAAGGGAAATATCTCACCTAACTCACATACCTAAGTGATGAAAGGTTTCAAATAATAATGTGCTCCCAAGGTGAGAAGGGACTCCAATCTCTTTTAGTGTTACTACGGACTTCTCAGAGATGACTACTACAAAAATAAAACCAATCTCATAAAGTCAATGTCCAATTTACTTAGATTTCCTGAGAGAACTCCCTTAGAGCTTCAGTATAGGTGTGTTGCAGGCTTTGTCATAATTCCAGTCTAGGTGGATGAGAAATTATGGGCAGTCAACGGCTAAAATGACCCCAGATTTTTTTTTTTTTTTCTTAAAGCTCTCATTGAAAATAAAAACAAAAAGAAAAGGGAATAAAAAATATCAGTCTGGAGTAAGTTTCTTGCTGCTGGTTTCCATAGAGCTTAAGAGAGAAAGATCAACCCAAGAAATATCCAACCAGTATTATCCATATAATCTTCTTATAAACCAAACCTCGGACTTTTATACACTCTGATAGACTGTTCCACCACAAAAAATTATAATTTTGTGCTCAGTAAAACTGGACTAATCTTGCCATGTAGCACACACATTCTTAAATTATTTCCAAATTTCTCTGTCTCAGAAGTAATCCAAAATCCATGATACAAACTGTATTTTCCATTTTTTTGTAGCACCTGAAGATCTTGTAGCATATTCCTAAATAAGATTCCAAGTTCATGTGTATGAATAGCTCACCTTTACTTACACAAGGGCAAACAGAGAAATGGAGTAATTTATTTAGCTGACATTGTAAGGGCATTGACTTTGCTGAAAATAGAGTCCAGATCTGGTTCACAGCCTTGTGCTGGAGAGACCACACTTCTCTTCACAAGCAACCTCCCAAGAAGCCCATAAAATTCCTAAGTGGCAGCTCTATATATAATGCTGGTCCAACATTTGCCGTGGGTAATGTTTTACAGTAGATCTGTTGCAAATCATTTCTTTTAAAGCGTTCCTCTGTCTCTACCTAATTTATTCAGTTTTTGTTGCCTGGTGTGAATCTTCCTCCGCAAAAACAATATGCAAATCCATAAAAGTGCAACTTCAGGGTTTTTCTTTTCTTTTCCTTTTTTTTTTTTGAATTTTATTTCATTTTATTCAAACCATAAATCTTTATTTTGTGGGAATGAACATTAAGAAACCTGAAGCAAACACTTTCTAAGCTAATTTATTTTAGCCTAAAAATGCTGCATTTTCTCTCCTCCTCAGAATTTTCCTTAAAAATGGAAATGACAAAAGGAAAAGATGCCAAGAAGGTTTTTAAGGTAGTGGTTGGAAATGGGAGGCTGGAGAGGAAAATGTCATCCCTCTGGTTGCAGTGGTTTAAGGACATTTGCTAATCTTTTAATTGGTTAATGTTAATGTACCTGCCTATTGTCCAAGATGACACACAGGATTTCCAACAAAAAAAAGTTATTTTTGAAAGGCAAAAAAAGGAAATAAACATTGCCTCAGTAAACAGACAACACAAAATATACCTGTCCTAAAGCAGAGGGATTGAGAGAAGTAGGGTTTTTTGTGACATGATAGAATATGTGGAAAAGGTTGGACCTGAACCCCAACCCCTCAGAGGTATCATTGATTTAATTAATGTTAATTATCCAAAAGCCAAGGGTCAAGTTTCAAGCTAATCACCATAGCCTGTATATCAAAGGGGAAATGGTGATTAGCAATCCTAAATAGATTTCTGTGATAAGGAAAGTTGGTAGATTGAAGGAGAGTAGATTAAGTTTAGTTATAGGCAGAAATTCTTTCTCCCTCACCACTGGGAGGGTGGTGAGGCACTGGAACAGATTATCCAGAGAGACTGTGGACTCCCTGTCCCTAGAAGTGTTCAAGACCAAGGGTAGATGGGAAACCTGCTCTAGTGGAAAATGTCCCTGCCCATGGTAGGGGGTTGGAACTGGATGATCTTTAAGGTCTCTTCCAGTTCAAACCATTCAATGGCTCTATAGTACATCCTTGAGTAACTTTCAGTAACTTTTTCATTTGAACTTCTCTTTTAGTGGAAATGGAGGTTGTCTTTCAAACTGTGCAAGAGTTCAAGTTTTCTGTTTGTATATCAGTGATTTATCTATTCTTATCTCTGGCCAGTTGCTTCTTTTTTATAAATTGTATCATGCCATATGACTTAGAAACACAATCCTTGATTATGAGGGATCAGACACCTCAGCAATGGAGACTGTGGCATTAAACTAAAAGGAGCTGCAGAAACAGCTTTGCAAGGCAACTCTATGAAGCAGTTCACACTGGATTTTCCAGATGTGCCTGGAGAACAAAACTGGGAAAACCTCTTTCCCCTTTCTCAGTCAACCATGAAAATGCACATTGTGACAAGGCTGGTACATACAGAAATGTAACCTGCCCTCAGTCTACACATCTCAAGCAGACAATAACAGTGTTGAAAAAGGAGGGTTTGCTGGATTAACACTCATAAGAAAAGTGATGTGCCCCACACTTCTCTTTTCTTTGATCTCACTGTATTTTGATGTCTCTCTTTCTGCATGTTCATGCTCTGTTGCTTTCTTCCTCATTGATGGCTGTCCTTTGAAAACAATTCCTCTCACCTGCATCTTTCAGCAAAAAATGAAAAGGAAAGGATGAAGAAAAGGCTGACTAGCAAGAAGCTGGCTGAGCTTCTCAGAGCACCTCAGGCTTTAAATATAACTCGCCAAAGGCAACGCACTGATCCCTACTCAACATCAGAACTGGGCTAGTGCTCCCAAGCTCCTGTGTCTCTGTTTTGGCTGTAGCCCAATTCCGTGGGGTTTAGAAACAGGGCCCACCAGTCTCATCGCACCTAAACCTTCCTTTAGGTGGTCTAGAAACCTCCGTACCTGGATAAGAGATGAGCTGACGTGGAGAGCAAGAGAAAGGCTCTCTGGACATGCCATAAAACAAATCTACAGGTCACAGAATTTAGCCTCAGTAGTTGTGATTAAGGTAAACATCACTTTTAGACAATTACTCTTATCCTTGACTCCAGCACTCCCAAGGTAGTACTGCTCTTGAAGATGACACCAGTGAAGAAAAAGCAATTTAATTACTACTGTAGATTACTATTACCTTAATTTTAAAAGGAGAGAATGCATGCTTCAGACAGTCCTTTATGCCCAAGAGAAGGTTAAAAATCCCTGGGATTGCTCCTGGCTTCTCCCATTTTCTTCTCAAGTTACCATGATCTCCCCTTTTCAGTTTTGATCACAGTTTCTCTAGAGATTGATTTCATACAGTGTCTGGGACAACTGACTTCTCATATTCTCCTTCTAGGAATAAACAGCCAAAAGGCTTTTGTAAACAATTTGTTGAGTGGGTTCCCATCTCACCCTGCACAGGGTCTGAAGTGTTGAACAACAGATTTTTACCTGCAATCGTTGATTTTACCTCTTTTCTTTGAAGAGGTGGCCTAATCATTAATTTTTTTTTATCTTGACCTTGCTAAGCAGCTCACTAGATGTTGCTATGCCTTGGTTTACACGTTTAAATTTAGGGATCATAGTAATAACCTTTGACCTCTTTCTCTCCTGGGACAACTAGGAAATTAATTAATGAATGTGACTTGAAACTGCCCTCTGAGAGGGAAGAAGAAGAGTGCTGGTCATGACTATATCGTTTGAGGCCCCAGGAAATGAGAGCTTAATTTTTCAAGTCGTAGCCAGAAGTTAATATGAGGATTTCATAGAGCTTGGTTTTAAAATATGTATTTTGGACACCTGTCTTTTCAAAAGAGCCTGCCAAAGCAATTTTTAGCAGAAAAACAATGAGAAATGGCTGTCAAATGAACCTGTATGTCATTAAAAAGAGAGGAAATTCAATACTATGACTCATACATGGAGCTGAAATAGTCTGTCACAGCAGCCCAGGGCAAATGTCTCTTATTCCTGGCAGCACAAAGCCCAGCTGATTGATCCCAAAGCCTTCTGAATTCAGCAGAAAGACTCCCAGGCTACCTCAGACTAATTAGTTCTTCTGTTGATCTGAATACTGGCAGTCACAAGAGGCTTTGAATAACAGGACTTAGAATTGCTGGCAGGGATAGCAAAATATTGAACGTTCCCAACCCACCTGAAACATCCTGGGGTCCTACAGCAACGTCTGGTCCTACAGCAGGGTGGTGCATAAATTATAAGTTTATCAAAGGTGAGAGAAGTGCAGGATGTGACTCTCTGTGTTAATGTCACAGCAGGGAAAGCTGGCAGAATGTAAGGGAATTATGCTAATATATGGGAAAATTTCAGGATTTTCCTTTCTGAAAAAAGTTGCTCAGTGCCTGAAGGGAGCCTCAAAACTATTTCTGAGAAGCCTGTCAGCATACCCACTCCCAGAGCATTGTTTTAGGTCTTTGATGCCTCCAGTGCAGTCTGTGGCTTTCTCTGGCCCCTGCTGCAGTGCCACAGCCATGGCCAAGGCTCGGGCACAAGTCTGCAAAATCCCTGAATGCATAAAACACTCAACCGCAGTTCAACATCATGGGCTGCCTGTTGGACACACGGCAGTTCAGCCACCCTGTGCCTCAGCCCCCTCATGTCCTGGTCTGCCTCTTTATCCCTTTGCCTTCTCTGTTTTGGTCTCTGGCATGTTGAGACAATGGCCATTTCTTATTCTTGTTTGGTATCTACAACATTTCCTCTTCCCCACAGGATGTTTGCATGAAGCCAAAGGATCCACAAACTGATTCTACTTTATTTTTATTTATGCAACAAAACATATGAGAGAGTAAGTGTTTGAAGCAGGTTTGATATACCACTAGGTCAAGGATCCTCATCACAGCTGTTGAAGGCAGCAGAGTTCTGTTTTGTAAAAGGTGCTCCCCATTTTGCATCTCTGCTTTGCTATTGTCAGGTTATAATGTTACCTTGCATTTCTGCCACCTTTACACAATCCATGGGCTGAATTCTCAGCAGTGAAAAACAGTGCACCTCTACTGAAGTCAAGATAATTAAGGCAATGCACATTAGATAAACGTCTACCTTATTGGACATTATTTAGTATCAATTTTTTGTTATCAGTTTGCAATTTACTGTTATTACTATTATTTATTATCAGGCTTGTTTCCTCAGACACTATGAATCCTCCTTACATAAATGGATTTGGACATACATTACACTCCCAAGGCAGCAAGATGGAAATATGAAGAAGCTTAGATGACATTTTCAAGATACGTAATTAGTTCACATCCTAAAAAGCCGTGATATAATGGATCTGTTGTGTATCTTTGACTGATAGAGAGGCAGTGCCAGACTGGGGATAATGACCGGGACCCATCTGGTCCACAGGGAGGTGGCAGCAGGCTGGAGATGTCTTGTGATGGAGCAACTGTCAGAAGGGTTATAGTGATGCAAGAGCTCATCTCATATCAGTGGTTGATGTGGGGTTCAGGTGCACAAATCCCTCATGGAAAGCATGGAATTTCGCCTGCCAAATCTCACCTGTCAAAAGCTTATGTGCAGGAATTTCCTCTGGCCGTTACTCGAAGCACAGGTATGAGTTGGGACACCTGCTTTTGTGTCTGGTTTGGATAAAATGGATTTGGGCAGGGGGAGAGGAAGGAGATGTTTGCGAAAAATGACTTTCTGCACATTTCTCAACAAGCACTAAGAAAGGGCTGGAAGGAGTCTCTGAGCAGGTGCTGCTCTCTCCACTCTATCACTCTGTCCTCTGGAGATAAGGAGATCATCACTTTTAAGGTGCTGGGCTCATTTTCCATGGATTGGAAGGGGGGAATTGTTTTTTCTCTGTGCCTACAGCCAAGAACTAATGACTGCCCACTGAGGTATGGCCTAATTTTCCACCCTGCTACCTGTCTCAATCACTCAGACATCATGGATACATGGAAACACTGCCATGGTATTAGAACATGATGGATGTCACGGTTAGTGAGTCTTCATTTTCATGGGTAATGAGCAGAAGAGGCCTCTACATAATTCTGCCTCTCTAGAACAATGGCAAGGAGCTGAGACATGCCTAAATAATGCTCTTTCATAATGTTGTTATTTAGCAGGAATCGATGTTCACACCTGTTTATTTCTCTTTCAGACACAAATGAACACAGTATGCACAATTAATATAGTTAAACTGAAAAATAGCCCAGTATTGATTAGCCAGCTTTCCATTACATTGCACAACATCAGTCAATCTCTCCTAGACACCACGAGAAACCTAATGGGCTTTTATTCACCACAGCCTAAGAAATTCCCATGGAAAACTTTTTCCACTCAAACCATTAAATCTCAGGAATTTTTTTTCATTCCATTACTGAATAGCTTCGCTGCTTTGACTATAAGTGAGAGTCACATCCCAAATGTTAGTGGCATTTTTCAGGAATGTTTGGTTCCCAGCAGCCTGGAAGAATTTTTGGATTGTTGGCCTCAGTTGCTGTGGTTTGAGGTGTGTTGTGTATAAAACCCATGTCTGATTCCAGTCTCATTTTCCCAGGTCTAATTTCAGTCTCATTTTCTGTTCAAGCTGCTAGAACCCAAGCTCTCTGCTTTTCATCTCTCTGTGATCTAAATGCCCAGATGGAGGTTCTCAGGTCAGAGACAGGGCTGATTTGACTTCAGATGGAAAGTGAGACAAATTACAGCACACATGTATCTAAAAAGCTGCTCTCAGTTATCTCTCATCTCTGACCTGCCGCTGGCTTTGCTTGTTTAGACATAGGCATTGGAAAAAATTACAGCTGCCATCCTACAGCAGTTTCATGAGTGAAGAGAAGGCTTTGGGAAGGAATTGTTGTGCAGACCTGCTGATTTGCAGGAGAGCTCAGTCCAGCTGATAAGTGACAAAATGCCAAAGGTTTCAAAGGACATGACAGAATTGTAGTTTCACAACAGAAACACACCCAGTCACACAGGATGAAGATATCATACAATTTTTCGTAGAATATCCTGAATTGGAAGGGGCTCAGAAGGATCAATGAGTCCAACTCCTGGCAGCAAAAAAACTGGAAAGTTAAATGCTGTATCTAAGACTGTTGCCCAAACACTGACAGGCTGGAAGTCATGACCACATTCCTATGGAGCTTGTTTCAGGGCTTGACTGAGCTCTCAGTGAAGACCTTTATCCTAATATTAAATCTGAACTTCCCTTGACACATCTTTTAGCCATTCCCTCACATGCTGTCACTGAAGAGGTCAGCACCTTTCTCCCTTCTGCCTCTTATAAGAAAGTTCTACTCAGCCATGAGTTCACCTCTCAGGTTATTTTTGAATTTTTTTTTTCTTTTTTTCTTATTGCTACTATAATAACTAGCCTTTAGTAAACTCGCAAAAAATTACTTTTTAAAAAAAATCAATTATAAAAACAAGACTAAAACTGTGAATATCAAGTTGTTTTCAATGAAAAATCAAGCTGTGGTTTTCAATCCCTTTTTACAGATTTTGGCTCATGGATTCTAAGAGTCCATGTTTAAAGACAACTACTGGAGATAACATTAAAAAAACACAGGGTATTTTGAGTTTCAGTTTGTATTTTGCCATGTGATGATCTGTATTTAAGACATCCTCAGAAGCATATGATCTCTAGTGGAAAATGTTCAAAGATCCTCAAAACAAAATGGGTTGAGAAATGGTGCAAACAGAATAGGAAATATGCTCTCAAGTTATACAGCAATTCCTCTGCTACATAGAAGGCCTTTGCGGATTTAAGAAATCCCATAAATGTACTTTACCACATTAGAAAGAAACTAAAATGTAAAGACCCAGTACAAACTCCCCGTGCTTGTGCTGAAATTTACTAGCTAAGTGAGTGGTTTAGTGAAGATTTACGATCTCAATATCATCTAGAATTCATGGGTTTCCCATAGATTTTGTTACTCTGTGTTCCTCAGATGCTACGCTTTCATTTCTAGAATGACGGATGCCCTCTATTTTGGATTGCTCAAAAACAGATGTAGAGAGGGAAAGCTGCCCATGTTCGTAAAACAATAATTATGGTGGGCAAAATTTGTATACTTTTCCTAAATACTTAGATGGAAAGGATGAAGTAAGCACGTGCCATAGGGGCTTGTGAAACTTCACCTGAAGAATCAGCCCAGTTTGTTTGGTCAGTGTCCCACATGGTATCAAGTGTAAATGTTTAGGTGGAGATAAAGCTGGAAAGAAGATTCAGGTAAATGTGATCCCTCAGCATCCGCCTCATATTCAGGCATCCAAGTGCCAGAAATCAGCATAAATTCCTAAGATTGCCAAAGAGAACATCACACTTATTTTCCATCTTAGATCAGCCAGAACTAATGCATTGTCAGCATGGTGCCATATTCCTTCTCCTGCTGCATGAACGTAGGGATAAGGTCAGCAGATGCTTGAATTTCCCCAGCCACTGAATGTTTGTATGAGTTGTGTGGCATTGAGTAGGAAGGAGGAAGAAGCTCTGTGCTGTTTCTTTGGGGTGATGCCTTCTAACTGTGTCTTGATGACCAAGACAGAAAATCTCTTCTATGACATATGATCACAGAATCATGGAATGGATGGGATTGCAAGAGACATCATCCAGTTCCAACTCCCCTGCTGTGGACAGGGACACCTTCCACTAGACCTGGTTGCTCCAAACCCCATCCAACCTGGGCTTGAACATTTCCTGGGATTGGCTATGTGCAGCTTCTCAGGAAAAATTGTGCCAGGGCTTCACCACCCTCACAGTAATGAATTTCTTCCTAATATCCAATCTAAACCTACACTCTTTCAGTTTGAAGCCATTTCCACTTGCCCTGTAACTCCAGGCTCCTTAAATAGTCTCTCTCCATTTTTCTTGTAGGCTCCCTTCAGGCACTGGAAGGCCACAACTGTGTTACCCTAAAGCCTTCTCTTCTCCAGGCTGAACTATCCCAATTCTGTCAGTCTTTCCTCATAGCAGAGGTGCTCCCTCCCTCTGAGCATCTTGGTGATCTCCTCTGGGCTCTCTCCAACAGCTCCGTGTCCTTCCTGTACACATCACAGCCAAGGGAATTGCAGAGGCTGATGAAGGTCAAGCACTTCCAGAAAATCCCAGACAAAGAGATGCAGCTTTACTTTATGAGATTTCACATGACAAAGAAATACAAGCCAATGGGGCAACAAAGCCTCAACAATATCTCACCAACAGACATTGCAAACTCATCAGTCCTACTTCTGCCACTCACCCAAAAGAATGGGAACCATTATTCCTAATTACACAGAAGCCGAAACACAGTTAATCAATTTACTTTGAGATACAGGGCTTGTTCCTGGGTGCAGAGAATTAATTTACTTACAGTAATGCCTGGGAAAGTAGAAGATTGGTTCTGGTTGATTTACGATGTCAGCATTTTTTTATTATTATTTCACGAACAACATCCATTTAATCGCAAGGCATCTAGAAATTGAATACAAAAGAAAACCTTTCATTATTCGTAGACAGTATCTTCCCCAATCACAGATTTGTTTGGTTGATACTAACTATCATTAAAAAAGACAAAAATCTCAGGATAACCTCGTAGAGTATCTTATTTATTTTTTTTTATTTTAATACTTAAAGGGATGCTGAAGTTGAGCAAAATTCTCCCCTGCTGCTCTTAACTGGAGGATAGAAGTTAAAATTCTTTTTTTTTTTTTTTT
>VZTE01001273.1:99806-114581 GCA_013397775.1 Eulacestoma nigropectus
TCAACATGTGCAAGTTTGCTTTTAGGCTTTAAAGCACAGCATTACAAGGGTGAAGAAGTTTCTGGTCTCTGCAGTGTAACCACTGCTCAAGGTCTTATTGCTGCTGCTTGCGCACAACCTGTGCCGAGGGGACCTAGGTCCTCCACAGAAGTAATTAAGTATTTTATGTCTGAACTTAGACAGAAATTTCTCAATAAAATACTGACGCATGTCAATTTGAATTTTTCTAAGTTTTCAATGTCTTGTTGTCAAAGCCTGAAAATGTCCAAGGAAAAAATTATTTAATTATTCTGCAATTTCTGGCAGGAGTGGCCGATAACTCTGAATTATTTGTCTAAGTCAAAATTTTCCAGAAAAAAAAATGGCAAAGAATTATCCTACATATAAATTCTACTTCTAGGGAAGTAAAATAAGAGCTAAAAGATGTTTTTGGTTCCCAGGACTTGGAGAATGATCTTCAAATACTAATGACAAGTAGCTGAATATTCAGACAAACAGAAACAAAGGTTAGAAAAGCCTTATCTGCTTTGGTTCTCTTTATTTTAAAAACTATTTCCAAAACTATCCTCCTAGTAGTGGGAGATTACAAAACAAGTCCTATGGCATCTAGTTTATTAGCAAAGGTAATTATAGCTCAGCTGAACAATATCAGCAACGGTGTGGCCAGCAGGACCAGAGCAAGGGTTGTTCTCCTGTGCTGGGCACCGGTGAGGGCACACCTCAAACCCTGGGGTCAGTTTTGGGCCCCTCATAACATGACAGACATTGAGGGGTTGGAGCATGTCCAGGGAAGTGCAATGGAGCTGGGAAGGGTCTGGAGTACAATGAGTGGCTGAGGGAACTGGGGGGGCTCAGACTGGAGAAAAGGAGGCTCAGGGGAGACCTTCTTGCTCTCTGCAACTCCCTGACAGAAGGGTGCAGCCAGGCTGGGGTCGGGCTCTTCTCCCAGGTAACAAGCAAAAGCACAAGAGGAAATGGCTTCAAGTTGCACCAGGAGAGGTTTAGATTGGATATTAGGAAAAATATTCTTACAGAAACTTACAGAAAGCCCTGGCTCACGCTGGTGGTTGAGTCATCATCCCTGGAGGTGTGGATGTGGTGCCTGGGGACCTTGTTCAGCAGGGCACTTGATAGGGCTGGGTTAATGGCTGGACCCGATGATTTTCAGAGTCTTTTCCAACCTAAAGGAGTCTATGATTCTGTATATAATGATTTCCATGAATATATATGGGGCTGTTTATATAAATAAAACTTCTAGGAAGAGTCTAGAGTCTCTTTCTCCGTGCACATAGTGCAAAAAAGTAAGCTTCAACTTTCTGCTGGGGAAGCTGGAGAAGTTGGTTTGCTAATGCTTCTAAAGTGCTTTAAAATCTCCAGCCATAAGAAGAGTAAAATGTAGCAATTACTTTTTAATGAACTAGAAATAATGAACAGTAGATCTCAATGATTTTTTTTTCCTCCAAGAATGTTTCCTCTTAAATTATGTATTTAATTCCCTCTGTATATCTACCTAGATCTGTTTTTCTTAAGATCCGCATCACCATTTTTATCTTGGCACTGATGCAGAGATGCAGAGTTTGCTTGTTTCTTTCCCTGACAACTTCTTTAGCTCATTAGTATCGATTTAGGAAGTATTGAAGATAAATTAAGAAGTGGAGCTTGCAAGCAATAAGGTGCCTCCAAGGGTTTCAGGCCATGAGATGAACTACCTGCAAGGAACAGGTTGGAGCAGGGATGTTTCATGAGCTCCTTTTGCAGGAACTGCTAAATTTCCCCAGGTGTCTTCTGTAAAAGGCAGAATTTATCCACTGCAAGCAGAACTGGCTCTGTGGGCTGGTCCATTTGAGGCACACCCCACCTGAGCCCCGATTTCACCAACCATCACTGCTCATACAGGCTCAGCACGATCAGAGACTTGTGAACTTTGCCTTTTGAGCATTACAGATGGGCTTAAAGCAATACTCAGTGCACAGTTTCTGCAACAGTAATAAGTGCAGAGCATGAAATTATTTCCTTGGGTGAATTTATAGAGTGCTATCGATTCCATGTATATGCTGAAGTCTATTCTTAATTCCTAAGGACTCCTTCATTCTCTTCCTTCCTGGCAACATTCCTAAGGAGAGAGGCAGTGCCAGGTTTTGCAGCAATGTAGTGAGGAAAAACAAGAATTAACCTGACCGACATCTAAGACAACAGACTGCTTCACATCACCAACTTCTTAGAAAATGCTTAAAACCAAATTTTTGTGTGTGCTGTGTATGCCTGTGGTGCTATAACAAGAAATAAAGGTTGTAATAACAGTAATTAAGAATTGTAAGTAATTGACCTAACTGTAAGGATTCACATTCAATTTTCTGGTAATAACAGCTCCTTCTCACTTCAGAAACTTATCCAAGACAATTATGTTTATGTAAGACCAGAATCTGATGGGCAGTAATGTTATTCAGATTAAAATACTGTTCTCATCTTTAAATATCTTATGTCTGTACCATCAAGAAAAAAATGACCACTGTACAGGGTGACATTGAAGAGTTATGTACATGCTAGGCAAAAAAAGACATCTTATTCTTGCACTGATGGGTATAAAAATATAGATCTACTCTTCTAAAAAGGTTGTTTTAGATATTGTAATAATTTAAAAACTTCAGTCCAACTCTATTAAGAGCTCTGCAGTTCTATTTGCCTCATGTTAGGAAAGTGTTCAGCTTCATCTATTGATACACGGCTCAAGGACATTTTACTTGACCACACCAAAAGTGGTTGTGTCTGAATTTTTCTGCAATTTGGTCAGCTTTTTGTAGTTTCCTTTGTATCCATTACTTTTAAATTGTGCCTGAAACCTCAGCATGATTTGCTTCCATACTGTGAACAAAAATTCTTCTCACAGGCTCACAGAATCACAGAATGGGTCAGGTTGGAAGGGACCACAGTGGATCAGCTGGTCCCACCTCCCTGCTCCAGCAGGGCCATCCCGGAGCACAGGGCACAGGACTGTGTCTAGATGGCTCTGGAATACCTTCAGGGAGGGAGACTCCACACTCTCCCTCGACAATCTGTTCAGTGGACACTAAAGAAGTTCTTCCCCATGTCCAGGTGGAACTTCCTGGGCATCAGTTTCTGCCTGTTCCTCTTGTTCCCTTGCTGGGCCCCACAGAGCAGAGCCTGGTCCCTGCTCTCAGCCTTCCCTGCAGACACTAACAGGAATGAGGTCCCCTCTCAGTCTCTTCTCAAGGCTGAACAGCCCCATGTTCCTCAGCCTTTCCTCTTAAGAGAGATGATCCAGTCCTCAAATCATCTTTGTAACCCCTCACTGGACCCACTCCAGGAGCTCCATGTCCCTCTTGAGCTGAGGAACCCAGAACTGGACACAGCACTCCAGATGTACCTCACTAGGGCAGGACCACCTGCCTTGACCTGCTAGCCATGTCCTTCCTGATGCCTCCCAGGATCTGATTGGCCTTCAGCACAAGGGTACTGCTGGCTCTGGGACAGTTTGTTGTCACCAGGACCCCCAGGTCCTTCTCTGCAGAGCTGCTCTCCAGCTGGCCAGCCCCTAGCCTTTGCTGGTACAGGGGATTATCAAGTGTAACAACCTTTAGAGAAGACTAGAAGAAAATTGGGGATCACTCTTGCCCTTAGGTGTTCATGGATAGGCCGTGTTCTTTGGGGCACTTTGTCTTTGTAGGTGTCTTGGAGGCCATTCGTAAAAGCAGTAAGTCTGTCTGAGGTAAATCAGGCTGCGTTTTAATACAAATAAAAGAGATTTGTGGTTGATTTGGTACAGCAAATCTCATGTGATCTGCAATCCCCCCTCAGATGGCAAGAATGAAGGGAGTGTGTGCAACCTGGACCTGCACAGGCTTCTTCATCTGCCTCCTAAACAAGTCTAGACAACACAATCCTACCCAGATTTTGTGAAAGAGACAGAAAATAACATTTTTTTCCATCCCTTTGGCTGGGATTTGGGAGAATGACTACTGAAAGGAGGGAAAGGGAACACAGACACTGCCAGAGGGATCTAGCGATAAATGTGTTGATGGGATGCAGGAGTTCCTAAGGTAGGGTATGTTAGATGCATTTTAGTTTTATGCAGCAAACTAGCAAAGTTTAAAAGGCAATGTTCAGTGTAATTTCCTTTCCAGAGCCTTTCTTCTTTGGATTTCTTTTTTTCCTTCCTCTTGTTGCCTTTTTTTTTTTTACGCTTCCTAATCTACCTGATTTGAAACACTGGCGAGAAATTCCAGTTGCATCAAATGAGATATATTTCCATAACAAATGGGATTCTTCTTTCTCGTGGTCATAGATATAAACATTGGGATACTTTTCCTCTCTGGATTTAGCAATCAGTTTTGGAAAAATAAAAATGAAAGGGAAAACCAGCAAGTGTAGTCACAGCCTTAGATTTAACTGCAGGCAGAGCTCTGCTGTCTCTGGGCATATTAAATAGGATTGTCTGTTTTTCAAAGGACTTGAGTGGAATTTTTTAATGCTCCCCTAAGAAAGCTACATAGATGCTGGCATTGTAACCATGAGGCTTCTACAATGGTGATTTCTGCATTAAATGCAATATACAGGTAAAGAAACTTCCCTGAGCCACAATGGGAACCACCAAAGACTCAGTTATCACAGACATACTACAAACATCTTTTAGCTTTCTCCTAAATGCTTAGAACCTATGCAAATAATAATAAAGAGAGCTGTTCCACAAGTCTTCAATACTCTGTAGGATATAAACCTGTGAAGACATCATTTGTAGGAATGGCACAATCATTTGAGCCCCAGGAGAGCAGGAAAAAGGTGACGCTGAGTGGATGCCGACTTGCTGCAAGGGGGAGTTCAGAGTCTCCTTGCAAAGAAGCAATTATTTTATTGAATCATTCCATGTGCTAATTCAGCATCCTTCTAAAGGCTGTAGGAAGGCTGGCTCAGTGGTTAAAATGACACAGATGTGCTCCGGAGAACGGGATTTTCCTGCACCACAAAATTCCGTGTCCTTGGGCAAGTCATTCAGGAGAGTTCAAACTTTCACATTCAGGCATTGGAACAGGGTGCCCAGGGAAGCGGTGGAGTCACTGAAAGTGACTGGAAGTGTTTGAAAGGTCTGTGGATGTGGCTCCTGGGGACATGATTTACTGGTGAACACAGTGGTGCTGGTTAATGGTAGAATTCGACGATCTTAGAGGTCTTTTCCAGCCTTAACAATTCCATGCCTGTGATGTAGGTCTCCACATTACAGTTTCTGTGTTACCCTCATATGCATGAAAGTGATATTTTAAGGATCAAATAGGGATATAAATGTTCTGCTTCATATGGCTGCTCTGAGATTAAAGACATTAAAAATGTTGTACTGGTCAGATGCTGTAAGGACAGAGTCCTGAAATATCTTTTGGTTGAACCAACCCAAGTTCCAGTAAAAATCCACTGTTCACTTTAATTACTGTTTTAGCAGGCCTGCACCAACTGGAAGCAAGTGTTTCCATTCAGGTTTTAATTAAAACAAAAAACAAAAGAATTTTATTTTAAGTATTTCTTTAGTAAGGGTGAGACAGCCTTTGAAAATTGTGATAAAACTGTGGCACCAAAAATGTTCAAGTGGTCTAAAAACCTACAATGCTTTTTAAGCTTATGGTAGCTCCAGACATCCTGTGGCTTAATAGTGCAAATTTACAGGAATTGAGAGTATGGAAAATAGTTTGAGGGGAGGGGAAGGGAAGGGAAGGGAAGGGAAGGGAAGGGAAGGGAAGGGAAGGGAAGGGAAGGGAAGGGAAGGGAAGGGAAGGGAAGGGAAGGGAAGGGAAGGGAAGGGAAGGGAAGGGAAGGGAAGGGAAGGGAAGGGAAGGGAAGGGAAGGGAAGGGAAGGGCCATCAAACTTTAGGGACAGCAGGTTCCCTCTGCTGTTCTGTATTTGGAAGGCTTTACTATCCTCTCATTTAGGGAGGATTTTTGCCAAGTGAATTGTGTGTTTGTCTCGGTGATAAATACACATTTTCCCAGAAGTGCATTCAATCATGCTTTACATTTCCAGCATACCTCCTGAACCCTGTCATGGACCACCACCTCCAACTCCTACAGAGCCAGTCAGTATTTTCTAACAATCTCCTGCTGTCCCAAGTCCTGCTGCAGAGTCGATGCCTCAGTTTTTGTTGTAGCTGATTAATTCTTGCTCCACTATGAGTGCTATTTTTGTAAGGCCGTGGAAATCTCGAAATCACAGCCCTCATTGTGCAGTCAAAAATGGAAGTGCATTATCTGTAATTTCCCAAGCATTTCATTTCCTTGGAAGATTTATTTGTAAACAAACAAGAGCTTTATTGTTGCTTGTTGCAGACATGCAGTAAATTAGTTTTTTCCACACTGAAATGCAGCAGCATAAAATTCTCACTCGAGGAAAGCACTAACTGGCATTATGGCATTACTTTGTTAATTATGTTGGCACATACACTGCTGATCTTTAAATTATTCCTGTACACAAGAAACACTTCATACCTAATGATTTCCTGAACTTCTTGTATATTAGTTCACATTTAATCTAATTTAAATCATTGTCAAAATGAAAAATGCAAAGACACAGACAATGTTGAAAGCAACATGGCTCCTGAGCCAGTGAGTCATGGTCACAGAAACTACCATGGTAAAGATTAATTTTAATCCGTTGAATTTGGCTTTGATATCTTTGACAAGATTCTGATTCATTCTTATCAGTCTGACTTGTCATTTTTAAGCAGATTAGATTTCCCACATGCTCCTCTTCTCTAGCCAGTTCTCAGTCATGACATTTTTGGTTGTTGATTGCCAGTGGTATGTAATAAGATAATGAACTTGGAAGACTATGATGATAAACTTTATTGAGGTGGTTGTTTATGACAAGAAAAGCCATCAGTAATCCATGACATAAATTATATATTCCCCAGTCCTTATCATTGCTTGACTCTGCAACATTCCTAATGGAAAACTGCTTGATTGACACAGCCATCTTCCCAGATTTCTTCCATGCTGTTTACAGCAACAGCCCTGTTACTGCACGTCAAATATCTTACAAAGTCAATTTATGATATTTTACCATCCCACTTCGAATGAAGCTTTCCGAAAGTGCAAAAAATGCCAAAACATCTATTATGGTCTTTACTGCATAAATTTTACCTTCTCCTGAGCTCAGAAAGGTGCACGGAAATAGATTGACAACATGCAGGGGAGTGTTAGGGTCTCTTGAAATTTGAATTCAGCGCTTGAGTTCCTGCCTTCCAGAGATACTTGATGATGAGTCTTACACTTATAAGCACTAAGGACTTAGTATTTACTACTTAAGTCTTCATAAGTACTAAGTGGACAGAAAAAGTTTCCAGATTTGTCTCTTGAGGAGCAGCCTCTTGCCAAAGTACTTTCCATCCAGCTGGAAGGAGTGTTCCTCATCTCTGCAAAGAGCAAATCCAGTGGGAGCCATCCGAGCTCTCCTGGATAAACGTGCAAACACGGGACGCAAAAAGGAACATCTGCTATGAGGAAGATAGAAAAGGGGGAAAGCAAAGCACAGATGTGTGTTTTCAGTTCTTCACCTCTCTGCTACCCATGTGTGCTACCCAGTGCTACCAGGAGAACTGCCGTGGCACGAACAGTGTCACAACAACATGGCTGGTTTGACTTTTACAATTTGTCCAGTGGAAGAAATAATGACAATAATGCTGCAGGCAAAGTGCATGATAATTATCCCAGTGACCATTTACATGTGCATGCACAGCTGGTTGTTTCAGGGTAGCTGCCAGGAATTCCTCGTCCCAGATGAGCTCTGCATCCACTTGTTTGCTCAGATTTGCACGTTCCTTTTATTTCCACCAAATCAATCATTATTTACCACTGACAGTTCTGCTGGGAAGTGGGATAGACAATGTGGACTAGGACTACTTCATAGAGGGGGGAAGAAGGGATTTTAAACCATGCCTTGCACCTTCATTATCCCACTTACAATTACACGTAGAACACAGTTTTTGGTCCATGGCCTTGACAGAGATGGGGAAGAATCTCTGAATGTGTGTTATCACTTGTGAAATGGGCCTTCTTTCTCTGCAGAGTGTGAACATATCATTACTTTTAATAGATTAATTTTATGGCCACAATTCCTACGTTGTGCTATCACTCCTCATTTTTTTCTAACATCATTATGTTTTTCTCTCACAACTTTCTAGGAGCTTTAAACTATTTCTAAATTGCTGTCTATTTTATTTTAACTGCAATCTCCCATCCCTTTTATAGTTCCCTGCTATATTTCCCTCTGGTTTTGCTTTATCTTCTAATTTCATTTTCCCTGGGTTCATTATTTTTATGCTGGCTCTTTGAATATTGTTTTCCCACGTATAGCTCTTTTGTTCCTTGTAGCACTGAATTGTTATTTACTCTTTGAAACAGAGATTTGGATGCCTCCATCTAGCTGGTGGCTCCATCTCATATATAATGTGTTATCATGGAGTGTAAAAGAGTCCACCTCAGTGGTGATTTTTGTAACTGTGAATCCGTCTGGGAAGATGCTGAGTGTACACAAAGAGAAGGAGCTGAGTCCCTCTTAAAGCTGATAAGAGTTTGCTGTGACAAAACCTTTGTGCTTTAGCTGGAGCAATGATAGAGATCATTTCCAGCAGAAGGATTTTCTCTGGGATTATGATTACACAGGTACTCAACCCATTCTTGAACTTTAAAAAGTGCTTAACACTTGGTTTCCAGATTACTTAAACTTTAACCTGCCATACAACATCTCACCTTCCAGGAATTTGGGGCAGCATTTGAGACTAGACATAAGCCATTTGAAGCAGTGCTAAAAACAGCCGAGATAACTGTGTAAACAGGAATTTCTCATTTTCTGTCTGCATTGAGCTGAAAAACAACCAGGCAAATAACTTTTGCTGTGTCATAAGAGTTTTTCACCTTCTTTGTGTTTGTTTTTTTCCTAATAACCAGTGAATGAAATTGTGTGGACAGAGCACTGTGTCATGAAAGTTTAGTATGTGCTCTGCAGCAGTTCTGCAAACTAAAATTTCTGCTGTGTATCTTCTTTTGGGGAAATTTAGGGAAACCATTGATTCAATGGGCAACTAAATTCCTGCCTTCTACTTCTCCTCCATGAACTAAAGCCTGGGCAGTGAAATTACAAATTATCCTTTTTCTTCCTTCATTTCCTTAACATGGCTGTCACTGTAGTACAGATAGACACAAAATATGATTAAAATATTAATTTCACAGAATTTAATCCATGTTTAGCAGTAAACCTGGGCGTTCTCTTTGTTTCTTCCCCCACCCCCTCACTTCTCTTTTCCTTCTTAAAAATTCATGGCTTATCATCAAGTGTAAAGTTCAGCAGCAGCACCTTTAAAAGATTGAAATGGAGAATTAGCAGCAGCTTGAAGTGGAGATAGGATGGGGAGGGAGGAGAAGAACAGAGGAAGAAGATACAGATTATTAATACCAGGAGTTCTTGTGCCATAAAAATTGTTTCATTATTGGAAATCTGGATACAAGGCTTGAAGTTTTGAACTTGGACAGGGAGCATCAATTTCACAGAGGTATACGCACAACCACAGACTTGCTTTTGGGGTAAAGCCAAATACAGGAGTGCGAAATAAAATGAAATCAGAAAAAAAAAGAAAATTATCTGGAACCACTCCCTGTAACATTTCACAATCTCATTCTCTTTCCACTGAACTCTACTTGCCTTAGTCTATATTTGTCTTGTCAGTTAAAGAACTTTTATCTGTAGTCAAAATTGTCTTGGCAGCAGTAGGATATTTTGTATTTAAGACCATTTACTACCTTAGAACTCAGGATATTTTCAGGGTTTTTACTTGAGGAAATAAAGACAGCGATCAGAGCTAAGCTCGTCCTTTTACTTTCTGATCTGCAAATGAAAAAAGAAAAGAAAAAAGAGGAGAAAAGCAACCTCAGAAAGTGTAAGAAAAGTGTGATAAAAGAATCTTCATCAAAGTGGTAGTCCAGACTGCCAGAAATTCATTGCATTCTTCACTTTAGAATACTGCTCATATTTTGCATGAGGAGATAAATCTGAAAATTCATTCTTCAAATTTTGTTGGAAATGATGGGTAAAGAGGTTGTGGGCACAGGCTGAAATACAGAAATTTTCATTTAAACATAAGAAAAATGTATTGTGATGGTGGTTGAACATTAGCCATGGATCCTTCATTTTGTCATTTTTTTCAGTATTGATAAGATTCTCTCTTTGATCTCAAAGCAGTAAAAAATTCTAATGCCAAGTATAGAAGAGACCACCCTGCACTCTGGACAGGCCTGTTGTGCCAGAAGCTGTTTCTAACTTCAGCAAGGCCAAGTGCAAGTTCCTGCACCTGTGTCAGGGCAATCCCAAACACAAGCACAGGCTGGGCAGAGAACGGACTGAGAGCAGCCCTGAGGAGAAGGACTTGGGGGTGTTGGTGCGTGAGAAGCTCAACGGGACCCAGCAATTGTGCTCTGGCAGCCCAGACAGCCAACCCTGTCCTGGGCTGCATCCAGGGCAGCAGGTGAGGGAGGAGATTCTGCCCCTCTGCTCAGCTCTGGTGAGACCCCACCTGCAGAGCTGCATTCAGCTCTGGGCCTCCCAACATAAGAAGCACATGGACCTGTTGAAATGAGTCCAGAGGAGGCCGCTAAGTTGATCACAGGGTTGGAGAACCTCTGCTATGGAGACAGACTGGGAAAGTTGAGGTTATTCAGCCTGGAGTAGAGAAGGTGTAGAGGGAGTTCTTGGAACACCTTCCAGTGCCTAAAGTGCTCCAAGAGAGCTGGAGAGGGACTTTTTGCAAGGATGTGCAGTGATAGGACAAGGGATAATGGCTTTAAACTGAAAGAGGGTAGATTTAGATTGGGTATTAGGAAAAAATTCTTCCCTGTGAGAGTGGTGAGACCCTGGCACAGGTTGCCCAGAGAAGCTGCGGGTGTCCCATTCCTGGAAGTGTTCAAGGCCAGGCTGGATGGGGCTTGGAACAACCTGGTCTAGCAGAAGGGGTCCCTTCCCATGGCAGGGAGTTGGAACTGGGTGTTCTTTAAAATCCCTTTAACCCAAACCCTTCTACGATTCTGTGGTTCTGCCTGCTCTTGTCCAAGGTCTGCTTGAAACCACAGAGAGGTTTTGCCTTGCCAGACTGGAACTTCTCCTGGCCATCTCCCTTCCTTGCCTTTCCTGCAGTGAAGGGCTTTGCCACAGAGCTGCCAATAAATCAGTGACAGAGAATGGAGAGAATTAAAAAGCTATATTTAATTCTTCACATATCTCAACAGAGTATGAGGAAGATTTAGCTGGAGAAAACTATCTTTGCTGACAATTGGACTCTAACAAGACCACGGGTAGATTAATTTTTTTTTTTAATTTGGATTTTTCTAGTATATTACTTTTGACTTATGAAGTGACATCCTGAAGCTAGCATGGGTGAGGAGGAAATTTAATTATCACAAAAATCTAAAATTATTTTATTATAGTTATTAATCTGTGTGTAATGAACAATGAAGACTTTTCCTACCATAAGCAATCCACCACTCCAGTTACAGAAAATCCCCAGCCACCTTCACTTTACATTGTTTTCTCGAGGTTACAAGGTCCATCAGAAAATCGTTTCATACGAAGGTGATGTTAAAATCACCTTTATGTCTGCTTCTCATTTTTAGCATGTCTCGAGATCTGGTGTGGTTACTGTGAAAATAAAATAGTATCTGTATTCTTACACAAAGCACAGGTTTTCTTCCACCTTTGGTATCCTTTCGGAATTCCTTAATATGATTCTGTGTCACTACTCTAATGGAGTTGTGACTTGTTTTATTCCATATATTACAATGTGAACACATTTCTCTTGCTGAATATTCTCAGCTAAGCATATGCATACCATATAAAAGGCAAAAATAAACATAATTTGATGCTAAACTGCTATCTCAACACAGCCCCAGAGATTCTCTAACCAATATCAAGTCATTTGTATGCCTCTTGCCAATTTTTTTTTTTTTTAATGTAGGAAAGCTGCTTGTTAAATGTCCTTTGAAAATGTCGTAAACCAGTGCTGAAAGCAGCACACACTCAGCCTTTGCTTGTGAAAACGTGTTTGTGTTGCCACACATAGCTTTCAGCAGCTTCATCAGTCTCCACACCTGACATTTTTTATCCTGAATTAAGTCAGAAATGGAGAGGCTGAACTTGGTGTCTCAGAAAATGCAGACACTCATGATGGGGGGGAATAAAATAAAAGAAAATAAATGGCATTTTAGATAAAAGAGTGGAGAGATGCTTCTCTCTAATTATTTGTCATAACACTCTAGACTTGAAATCTACAGGATATTTAGTGAATAGGTCTTTTTTAGACTTAGATTAGAATCATAGACCATTAAGTTTAGAAAAGACCTCAAGGTCTCCGAGTACAACCTTTGACTAAACACCACCTTGTCAACCAAATCAGAGCCCTGAGCGCCATGTCCAGTTGTTCCTTGAACTCCTCCAGGGATGAGGACTCCATCACCTCCCTGAGCAGCCCCTTCCAATGTCTGAAAACCCCTTTAGTGAAGAAATTCTTCCTGAACCTCCCCTGGCACAGCTTGAGGCCATCTGCTCTTGTTTTCTGGGAGAAGAGACCAAGCCCCCCTGGCTGCACCCTCCTGTCAGGGAGTTGTAGAAAGTGAGAAGGTCCCCCCTGAGCCTCCTTTCCTTCAGGCTGAGCCCTCCCCAGCTTCCTCAGCTTCTCCTCACCAGACTTGTGCTCCAGCCCCTTCCCCAACTCCATTCCCTTCTCTGGACACGCTCCAGCACCTCAAAGCCTTTCCATGACAGTAGCACAACCTCCCGGACAAAAAATCAGAAATACATGAGAAAATTGACCATTGCTATCAAATTACATGAGATTTGTGGCACGGTTATTGTGATTATGAACACAACAGCCTTACTGTGCGTGTTCAGTTGGGCTGTGTGGTGGATGCAGAGGTCCAATATATTCTTGCATATCCAGACTAAGGGAATTGATAGCTTTGATAAACTGAAAAAAGAATATTCCCTACAAACATTATTCAGTCTCTCTTTTCTGGATTTTTCCCATCCCCCACGAGCAGTTGGGGGTCCCCCATGGTCTTCCATAACCATCCAGAGAGAAAGGATGGAATGAAACTATCTAAATTCACATATCGCTTCTCACAGCTAGTTGTTCTTAGGAATATTTAAATGTGTTTAAGTGATTTAGGAACATATTTACCTTGATACACAAACTGGGGTTTTCTAAAGTCCCCTGCATCAGAAATCGTAGAAACACGAAATGGCTTGAGCTGGAAGACCATTCTTGAAGATCATTCTTAAAGATCATTCTGTTCCAACACCTTGCCATGGTCAAGGAACCTTCCACTAAACCAGGTTTCTCCAAGCCCCATCCAACCTGGCCTTGAACACTCCCAGGGATGTGACATCCACAGCTCCTCTGGGCAACCTATGTCAGGGCCTCACCACTCTCACAGGGAAGAGT
The DNA here is from genome assembly GCA_013397775.1 of Eulacestoma nigropectus. Classification (NCBI taxonomy): domain Eukaryota; kingdom Metazoa; phylum Chordata; class Aves; order Passeriformes; genus Eulacestoma; species Eulacestoma nigropectus. The sequence goes on from VZTE01001273.1 coordinate 113,291, forward strand.
TTCTTCCTGATTAATTTAAACCTAGTCTCAGTTTAAAGCTGGTATTTTCTCAGATCAAAGACCCACAGAGAATCACAGAATGGTTCAGGTTGGAAGGGACCACAGTGGCTCATCTGATCCAACCTCTCTGCTCAAGCAGGGTCACCCTAGAACACATTGCACAGGATTGTGTCCAGACAGCTTTGAAATATCCCACAGAAGAAAACATTTTGTTTAATTCCCCAACATAGTTGCCAGAACCGCTCATTAAAAAGTTGTCAGACAATCAACATGGCAGGTTGCCCTTTGTTATCTGTTTGATTCCCTCTCATGAAACAATCAAGCAATTTTGCTGTGATTTCTTTTTCTTCACCAGAGGGCAAAATAATAAAAGTAACTTACACAACACTACTTTTTGCCTTCAAACTCAGGTTTAAAAAGTCTTGAATTTGCAGGCAGGAATCCCCCTGTTTCTAGACCAAGGCTTAATTATCTGGATTTTAAATACATTTTTTGATTTACTCGTGTTGCCTTATAATTAGCTCTCTGCTTTTTTCCCCTCACTGACTTTGTTTGATAAGGCTTTTATAGAGTCTTGGCATGCATAACTCACTAAGTCCCATTTGTAATGCAGCACATCCCTCTGCCTCTCTCTGCTCTGGCCCAGGCTTGGAGCAGAAGAGGAGTCTAATTGGCACTGTTTACAAACCTCTGCACTTGGGAAGAGCTGTGCCTCCATTTGATAAATAAAGATGCAAGAGCTGAGAAAATTATAATTAATTCATGCCTTGAGCCATCTATGAGTTAAGAAAGAAAGAAGTAAGATGGGAAAAGAGATGCAAAAAGAGAAACAGGTGCATTTGGAAGGTAAATAGTTGTAGCGGGTTTGGTTTGCCAACCGGGCGGAAACACCAATTTAGTGTAGTGGTTTGATCACATGCTTTTCACTTTGTGAGATAAGGATTAGAAGAAATGAAAAGCAGGCCTAAAACTTTAAAGAATATGAAGAAGTTTATTACTAACAGAGTTTAAAGTAACAAGAAATAAAAAGAAGTGAAAGCAAAACCCTCTTCCCTCCAGCACTCTCCAAGCAAAAACTCCCCCCCTTTCTCTTCCTCCAGCACTCTCCCCTCCTTTTACCACCTCGCACAAAAGGTAACAATTTTGGTCAGTGTTACAGTCTTTAAAAGTCTCTTTCTTATGCTTAGGGAAAAAAGGTTCCTTCTACTGATGCTGCAAACTTCTGATTTCTTCACAATCTCGGCAGTCTGCCTGGAAATTACCTACTGAAGTGAAATCTCTCCCATGAAAA
>VZTE01001273.1:115046-130671 GCA_013397775.1 Eulacestoma nigropectus
TGTGCAGGCTGGAAAAGGAGGCTCCGCTGGTCCCGCTGGGTCTGCGCGGGCTGCAGGAGGGGGAGAGGAGGCTCCCCCTGGGCTGCATGAAGGGGGAGGGGAGGCCCCTCCTGATTCAGAAGCCGAGCCGGGTGAATTCGGCTATGGAGCAGTCCATAGATAGTTTAGCTGCTTGCGGCTCTGAGGGAAGGGAGAGGGGTGAGGGGAGGGCAGGCAGGAGCCCAGGCCGGGCCTGGGCCGGGCCCGGAGGCCGCCCGGGGCTCGGAAGCCCCCGCTTCTCCCTCAGGAGACCGGGAACCAGAGAGGAACTTCCTGCCCTTGCACGGGGTTTAAATATGCAAAATTCACAAAAGCGCATTGGCTTAAAAGCTTGTCAATCAACTCAGTTTCAACCCATGACAATAGTCTACTTTAAAAACAAAGAATCTGGTGTTTTTTAAGAGATGAGTTGAAAGCAACTGATGATTTATGAGGTACATTGCATCAGTAAAAAATTGCTACGCTGAAAGTGGAAAGGTTAAAAATCAAATAAATCAAATAAATTAAAAAAAAAATAAGAAAGAAGAAGAGAAAAAGAAGAAGTCTTTGCGGGACTTTGCACTGCCCCACTTTTTAAGGCTAATTTCTATGATAAATCAGAATCTGGCCCATATGGACTGAATGAAATCTGCTGTTATTAACACAACAAGGTTTTTTACTTAACTTAGGAATATGATATATCAGAGAGTCCTTAAATCAGGTGGCTGGACCTTGGAAAGAGGACAGTGTGGGGACAACCCCTTGTTATTACAAGGACAGAGTAAGAATTGAGCCATACTCCTCTAGAACAATATTTCAGCATGTGGTGACTTGCTATGAAGGAACTTCCAAATCCAGAGGTGTCATCATTGTCTCCAATACCCTTCAGCAACACAACGGAATCATGATTTTAAGTGTTCTTTAATAGTACCTCATTATATAATCAGAAGCATAACTGATCTAATAGTGATGTTGAAGCTCACTCAAATGTTTATCTTTTTTTTAATGATCTGATAGAAAAACACATATTTTATCTGCTCCTTTATAGCTTAGGGATTAGGCTGTTAGTTCAGGCTGAAAGCTAATCATCCATATTCATTGGAATCTAATTGTGTATTTGAGAATTGTAAAATATAGAATAATAATATAGAATTGTATAATTGCGTTTGGGAGAAATGTCTTCCTTTCTTAGCTCTAATTGATTGTAAATCAACTTTCATGAAGTACTATATCCTTTGAACAACCTGAAATACTAAATCACTTGAACAATAAAGCTTTTTAATTTAAAGAGTCTGTTTGTTCCCTGTGGGAAAACAGGGGAAATCTGCTTTTCTGGGATTGAATACCAGTCCTGGCTGCTTCTCACCTATCCTGGGAGAAGACATGAGTTGAACTGGGGAAGTACTCCCAGGGGTAAAGGTGTCAGAAGGGAATTGGCAGCAACTCAAAAAATTTTTCATAGAGCACAAGAACTCTTGATTCCAACGTGCAAGAAATTGGGCGTGGAAGGAAGAGGACCAGCACGGCTGGGTAAGGACCTCCTCATCGTAATGAAATATGGGAAAAAACTGCCTAGGCAGGGACACTGACATTGGGGAAAATCTTGGGATACTACAGTGTTCAAGATGAGGTTGAAAGGGGCTTTGAGTAACCTGATCTAAAGGCAGATGTCCTGGGCCACGGCAGGATGGCAGGGCTTGGTGATCTTGAAAGGTCCCTTCTAACCCAAACCATTCTCTGATTCTCTGATTCTCTAAACCATTTGTCTGTGTCATTTCTCTGCTTAATGCATTTGGGAAGAGCTGTCATCCTGCTGTGTGGATGTAGTTTGTGGATTAATAAGAATTTCTAACATATAGTGTTGTGCCAATTTCAGAGTTCTTTTTTTATTAATTAATTCCCAGAATGGCCTGACATTTTAATGAAGAGTTATCATCACATGTATCCAGGGACGAGGTAGGCAGATCATGAGGGATGAAAGGAGGATTCTAGTTCAGTGGAGCCATCAGCTACACTGAGACATGCACATGCTTACTAATCAGTAAATATTACTGTTTCTGCCCTTCTGGTATGTTTTATTAGATCTTCTCTTTCCTGAAATAAATCAAGCTTTCAGCTTCCTGAAGCAGAACAAGAATAAAATTTGAACTTCCTTTGGAAAAATGGAAACCCAATTCTGAGACATCGGAAAATTTGTCAGACAAAACTTTCATGACCAAAAACATCAGAGTTTGGTGTTATACCTTAGAATTTATTCCATTTTGTTTCCATGAGTTAAATAACAATTTTTGAATGACAGGTGAAGAATTTTGGCATCTCCACCATATGTGGAAAAAGACTTTCTGTCACTGTAGGTACAGCACACAGGAAAAGTTCTGAAATTACAGACAGTGATTTCTGGGAGATATAAGTGCTGCATAGGGGAACATCTTGGAAATGACATATAAAAAGTCCTTGTAAAGCCACAGAAGAAACACAGAAGCTGACAACACCCTTCCATTGGCTATTCAGAACACTGTATTGCCAGCTGAAAGTTTATAGGGGGTCAACCATTTCTGAAAAATTAGGACATCACTGGTCTACAGACAAGACAGCAATCATTTTAAACTATTAGGTCCTGTATGACAGAAAATGAAAAATGTTTATTGAAAGTAAAAGAGAGAAGAGAGTGTTCTGGAGTTTGCTCCATAGAGCCAAAATACACTTCTTGATTTTTTTCGTCAACTTCTCCTCACTTCAAATATCATCGTAAGACATCTCACAGGTCTGGTCTCTCTGGATGCTTAATTTGATTTCTGAAGAGATCTTTAGTTTTAGAAAAAAAGACTTGCAGAAGGCACACACCTTCTTCATAGCAGAAACCTTGAGATTATCTAATGAAGCTAAATGTGAAATGAGCAATTTCAGAGTCCTGCAGCCAATAGATCCTGACCTGGGGTACTGCTGGATGGAAAACATCTGGCAAATTCAGGAGTGCAGGACAGATTTAGAAAGGTAACAGCTTGCAAGGGCTGCAGGTGAAGGAGAGAGCAAGGTTGGGAAGAGGGATGGGTTAAAGAGGTGGAGGAGAGATATAGAAAAATGTGTTTGTGAAATATGGGCTGATGAAGGGAGCCTGTGGGGAAAGAAGAACATTTCTCTTGGATGGTGGTGGCCAGATATGAAATATCAAGCTTAGACTGAAGCAAGAAATGTTCTTCCGGGGCATTTATGAAGGCAGCACAAATAACAATCAGGCAAAACCTAATGGATCTGAGAGTGAGCTGCAGTGCCAGTGTGTGAAGACAAACACAAACTGATTTCTCAAAGGCTTCCCCGAAAACACCTCTGCAGTGACAGGACAAGGTGAAATGGCTTTAGCTGAAAGAGGCAAGATTTAGACTGGGCATCAGGACAAAATTGTTTACTGTAAGGGTGGTCAGGCACTGGCACAGGTCATGCAAGAGAAACTGTGAATTCCGCATCCCTGGAAGTGTTCAAGGCAACGCTGGATGGGGTTCTGAGCAACCTGAGATAGTGGAAGGTTCCCTTCACATGGCAGGGAACTGGAACTGGAACTTATGGCCCCTTCTAACCCAAACCATTCTGTGATTCTATGATTCCAGGCTGAATTAAAGCAACCAGAGAGAGCAATGTCAACCCACTGTGCATTTTTCAGCAGCAACAATTGCAATCAATGCTGATACGAGTCTGGAAATTTCCAAGGATCGGCTTCTTAGAAAATGGCAAGAAGCATTATCCACCAAGTACTGTTTGCTCAGAATTATCCCTGTGAGTGATTACCACAGCTCCTGACTGACATCTCAATCATCAGAGAGGTCTCGTCACACAAGTTCATAGTCTCATTTGACAACTGGTTGGGAATTGAAGTGAACTGAGTTTGCCCATGGCCACAGAACACAGCAGTGCCAGCAGCACAACAGAGCAGATTTCTTGAACTTCCAGCTCTATTATCTGAAGTGATTTAAAGAAAAGGAGCTTTTTAAGTGAAAGTAACCAGTTAAAATGGAGACTGGAAATTATTATTATCACTAATGACTTAATTAAGAGACATAAGAGGCCAGATAAATAGACAGATGAATAAATAGTTCAGAGGAAATCTGGTAGAAAGAGGATTCTCTCTGCTACAGCTTAACTTGCCATAATTTTCTAATAATCACAGTAAATATGGAGATCAGCAGATTATTTTCTCAGCGTCGAATGACTTATGTGGCATGTCAGCAAAACACTCCGGAGAATAAAACACACCAGCAACTGCTCTCTAATTACTCTTTTCAGATGGAGTAATGATCTTTAATGTGCAGTTGATCTCATTAATTAACTCTCAGATTTTAATTAACTCTTTGCTTAATTTACCTGCCATAATACATTATTAAAAATGTCAGCTTAACAAGTTTTTTGCTCATTTGGGGAGGAGAAAGAGGAAACTGTATGTTCATAAGTGGTTTTTGTTTCCTCTTTTCTGGAGACTCTTCTGACAATGAGTAACTTTCGTAATACAGAAGAACCTATTGAAACCTACAACGTGTTTGGTTGCCCAAATCTAATGAGTTCAAGGGGAGAGATGATGATGGTCTTCAAATGTGCCTCACATGTTTTTTAAGGTTATTTTAGGTGTACTAAAAAATTGTTAACTGAAGCAGAAGACCTCTCTTCAAAAGGAAACAGCAAAACTGTGGGAGTCAGAAGCAGTGTATGGTGTCCCAGGTCTGCTGCACCAGCCACTGAAAGAAATGTACTCTAAGTCTTATTTGTTGCTAACCAGTGCCTCCTTAAGCATTGGATATTCTTCCTGCCCCATAAAAACAAATATCTGAGTTCTCCCTATACATTTTAAAATTTAATTTTAATCCAGGTAGTGTAATTAAAAATAAATACAAAGTGCCAGCATAGCCTGTGGCAGTAATCCCATGGAATGATGTACAAGGTTCTTCCTTGGGTTTGCTTTGTTAGTGCTGCCACTATCGAGGAGCACAGACCTCATGACAGAAGTCGATGCATTTGGTGTTTCATTGCCCTCAGTATGAGTTTTGCTCATGCTGGAGTTGATTTATCCTCACTATTCCTTCCTGGGGAATAGTGGTAGAGTCAGTATCTTGTTACAGTAGAGGAATGGATAGCACATGGTCTTTCTTTAGGAAACCAAAATTACATTTCTCTCAGATTTCTTCCTCCCCCACAGCTCTCCTTGAAGAATGGAGACCAAATTATTGTGTCCCTTTGTGGTTTGTAGGTGAACATCTGATTTTCAGTCCTGTATTCACCACTAAGTTCCTATGAAATCTTTGTTTCTCTCATTCGCTCTTCACACATCTCCCACATTTAACCCCACTTCATAGCCTTAGCAAATCATAGCAAATCAGGGAATATCCTGAGTTGGAAGGAACCCACAAGGATCATCAAAATCCAACCCCTGATCCCTCACCTCTCCAAATAGCAGCTTCTTTGGGGCAAAAGCATTTCTCACTCAGCTTAAACAAGACCATAGATTTTCTGTTTCATGTAGGTACTTAACGAATAGAGGAAAATAAATGTCTTCCTTACATTTTGGCTTTTAATTTTGCAGAAGATCTATTGCATTTTCTCCTTCCCTCCAGTATTTCCCAGCATTTCTAAGGCACACTCATGGATATTTTTAGGCAAACCTCAATGGAAAGATGTTCTGTTTATAGTCAGGCACTCATGAAGATGAATATGCTGTAAACAATGGCTATGCTTGATAGTGATCCTGACCTGCTCTAACATTTATTGATGTAGGAAATTAGAGACTTGTGCTAAGCTGAACTAATTGCCAAAACTACAGCTGCAGACAACTGAGACCCATTAATTACCTTAAAAAAAAAAAAAAAGTTCTAATTTGTTTCAGGGATATTAGATTTTGTCATATTCCCCTTTCTTCATGACCCCAGTATACATACATCCACATTATTTTTTCCTGATGTTGCCTAAGTAGGAGAGCAAGTTTATCACCAAACATAACAAATTTCTGGAATGTAGAATGTGGAAGGAGTTCTGTAAGGATAAAGAGATGGCTGGAGTCACTCATTTTGTGTTTGGCTGTGGTATAAAAATCAAAGACACAGAACCTGTTCTTGAAGCACTTGAAACCAAAATTTTCTGTAATTTTAGACTAGTTTATTCCTTCTGTTTTCAGGTAAGTAATTTCATCTTGGACAAGAGCATTGGTGAGATTAGAAGCACTGTTGACTTTAGATTAGGTTTCCTCTGGTTCTTCTGAAAATGCTTCATAAAAAAATATGATTTTGCAGTAGCAAAAGCAAAGACTATAATTAATAGCAATAGTAATTTCATTTTCCTCCTCTGCTATAAATTTGATGTAGATGCAAGATTTGATAAGGAAGTAGCAAGAGGTGAAGAACTACTGAATGTTTTTCAGTCACAGGGATTAAAAAGTAGAAATGTTCTGGTAGTCTTTAAAACAACATCCACTGCAGTGGCTACATGCTCTGGAGTGAAGTGTGACTGGAGAGGATTTCCCAGACATAGCAGTTATGTTAAGTTAATGGTGAATTAAGTTCTGAGAAAGAAAATAAATTCATAGGTGTTCATCTGTCCGTCTTGCCCTCAGGTCTTCAAAAATAATACATGGTGTGAAGGACTTAATTACGTTAAATAAAATATTCCTCTCTAGGTTGCAGAAACCCTTGCCTGTAACAAGAAAATTAATTGCTCCTTTTTTTGGTGACTAAGACATTCATAGCCAGGTAAATATTTGACCCTAAGTTGTCCAAACAGAAATTTATCCACTTAAAGGAAAACAGTCCCCGTCCTTGCTGTGCCTTGTCTTGACCCAAGAACGTGATAGGAGACCTATGGATGTTCATTATCTAACTCAGTGGTCAAGCCTGCACTGTGAGAGGCCATTATGCTGTGATCCCCAGCTGAAAGGGATGCATTCCACAAGACATATATACATTTTGGGCTTTTTTAAGAATTCCATTCACATGTGTCTTGAATGGGCACATGAATTTCCAATTTTTTAAGCCATTATCAACTAGGTTAAAATGCCAAATATTTTAATGTAACATGACGTTGGAAGACATCTTCAGCCATGCTGAAAGAACATCCAGCATTCATATCCTACATCCTATAACTTCTTTCCTTCTGGATCTCACCTGTACTTATTGTTTGCTCCCTATAACTACTGGAAAATGGCCATAGGTGGCCTCAGTTTTTAAAAACCTTAATCACACATTCAGGAAATCATGTCCCATTTTAAGTCATTAGATAAATGGTTCTAGGTTTGTGTTTCTACTGCTCTTTCAAGTGGTTGTGATTTGACCAGAATTCCCAGTATTGTAACCATAGATGTTAAGACACTGAACAAAGCCCTGATTCAAAGGAAAGACAAATTACCCCTTAATCTTGTAACATCATCCTAAAGGATAAACAAAGAGACAAGCGTTGTTAAACACTGAACATAGATCTGAAACCTGGAATTTCAGCTTAATTCTCAGTTGTCAGTGCTCTTCTGGTCTTAATACCCACAGATAGCTCAGTACATTTCTGTCTCAAATGTGTCCCTTCCACTGTTGGGGGTATCCTGAAGTGGACACCTGCTGGACCCCAAACTCAGTGGATGAGTTACATGTTCTGCATGGAGAAAAACAAACTGATAAGTCCTTGAGTTAGTGACCTAGTTGATAAGGACGGTGAGGCATCAGCCTTGAGAATCCCATCCTCAGAGCAAGAGATGCCTTTCCTCTCTTCACAACAAAGCAGGATTTCCAACCAGCAATATCCCCTTTCCCATCATTCTTGTTTTACAGCACCAGGGATCTAGAATTCCCCTGCTGATCTCCAGTGGTTGACTGATTTATTGATTAATTGAGTTCCACTGTTTTACAGCTATCAGTGATGCAATGCCCAGGGGAAAGGCCGTTGCTGCTCTCTCACTATTGGCCCATGGTCAGATATATTTTCTGATTCAACCCAATATGCCCAGTTTACAATGGGAAGATGGGCCTGCAGTTTCCTCCAAGTCTAATTGTCCAAATTGATGCTGATTTGCTGGGCTTTAATTAAAGACAAAAAAAGTTCTTTTAGATCATCGGGAATACTGACTTTTAGTGTGGTTTAATGACACTCATTAGATGTTTCAACATCATCCCTCTACTTATATCCAAATGAAGGAAGCTTCCTTAGTGTGGCCTAAAATATCTAATTATGGATTTCTCGCTTCAAAAGGGACCTTGTAGGTTTCCCAATCATTCCCTGTAATTTTCTAGCACACCGTTTTATCTCAAAAGCTCATAACAAGGCTGGAATATCTCCTCTGATGACAATTCCACAGCTTTCATTGTCAATTACTTCTAATCCCAGAATGATTGTTTAGTTATGATATTTCTTTTCATGTTACTGTCAAGTCCTCATTAGTGAAGTCCCCCTGGTTTTTCACACCCTGCTTTGTTCTGTTTATGGGCTCCACTTGAATCTAAGAGATGCTTGAGCCCTTCTGCACCAACTCTTTAAGCAATGGCTGCATCCTTTTCTCTGAACAGAGACTGCTCAACCTATTTTCAGTTACCAGAAATCTATATCCAAAATTTTCATTTTTATTTCATATCTCCCCTCTCTGCTGTCTTCTAAAGAACCGCCGTACTGGGATAACTTCAGCATTTGTAGTCTAACTCGTTAGTGTTGTATAGATTATTATATTTTCTTGTTAGCACTCCCTTTTGAGTAGCCATGTAATTTTTTTGGACGTTTGAGGAAGACAGAGGAAGAATTTTTTTTCTAGTGTTCAGTTATTAGGTTTTTCATGTGCTTGAAGACTTATTTAATCACACATAAAGAACTCGGGCTGTTTATCTTTAAAAAGGACAACCAAGAGGTGACTCTATTATGGTTTAAATATCTCCACAGGGAGAAATACCAGGTAGTAAAGAGATCTTTAATTTAGCAGAGAAAGACATAACAAGAAACAGAGCCCAGAAGCGAGAAACATATAAATTCAAATTAGAAACAAGACATGAATCCCAAAACATATGAAAAAAATTAACATAGACTAAAACTCTCAATGGTCTTGGTGAATGCTCCATCTTCCTGGTCTTTACAGGAAATAAGCAGGTGGATTGTTTTCTGGAAGGTATTTTTCACAAATATACATTTTGGATTCGTCACAAGAGAAATAGGGAAAAAAAATCTTGGATTTTTTTCTTTAGAAAGCTGTAGAAGATGTTTTAATAATCCTTTCAGGCCTCAAAACTTGTGAAATACTTGATTGACAAGACAATCCTGTCACTATGGATATTAGGAGAAAAACTGACAACAGCAGGATGGGAACTTAGTTGTGAGACAGATAGCTTGGTGTATAAAGGGTCAGAGCAAATTTAATTTCTGTGTGACACATACACACAGATCCTGTCTCCGCTAACAGAAATATATAGAAACAGGCACACTGAGGAGAAAAAAAACCTCACAGAAGCATATGGGCCATCCTGCTCCCAGATCTCGCTCTGGATATGAGTGGGTGAAAGAAAAAATTGTGTAGGATAGATATTAATTCATATACTCACAGAAGAGCCTAGGTTGGAAAGGACATCAAAAAACCATCTGGTCCAAGTTTTCATGGGAAAGGGAACCTACATGAGGTCATCCAGCACCCTGTCCCATCCCATCCTCAGAGTCCCATGTGAGGTTGTTTTGGTGGTTGATTGTTCTCACTATAAAAATTTTCTCCCTTAAATCAAGATGAGACCTCTCCCAGTGCAGCTTGCACCCATTGTCCCTTGTCTTCTGCAGGTGGCTCCTCATGAAGAGGGGAACTCTGTTCTCTTTGAGCCACCCTGTAAGTACTGGAATACTGTGGTGAGGTCTTCCCGAGCTTTCTCCTCTCCATGAAAGGCATCACTCCTTCATTATTTCCTCACAGACATCACAGACACTATTTCCTCTCCAGCCCTTTGATCATCTTTCCCCCGTTGTGCTGCTTTGCCAGTTTTCTTGAATGCTAAACTTCTATGTTGGATTGCATTTTCTACAGAAGAATGATTTTAATTTTGCTTTAAGAGTCTCTCTTTATCAATCTCAGCCCCACATGTTAATTTCTCAAGATCATTTTGAGTGTTAATCCTATCCTTTTAAATCCTTTAATTACCTCTTTCTCTTTAACGCCTGAAGTGCTTTTCCTATAGCATCTTCTGCATTTCTAGTGAAAATACTGAATATATAAAATCCAGAAGCAGTTGCTACTTGATTTTTCCCCTAAGTTTTTCAACATCATTACAGCCAGCTGCACGCCCATTTTGCAGTAGTTACAAGGAAAGTGCATATTTCTCATTTTAAAAACTTCACAAGGATTCTGGCAATGAAAGGGTGTGGTCCTGGCTCCCTCCCTAGCCAGTTAGACATATTTTACTAAAAATACCAGGGAGAAAGAGAAGATCAAAGTTTAGTGCTGTAGATGCTTAGGGATCTCAATAGCAGCAAGTTCTTGAATGAATTTTCAGTTTTGTCTGCTAATCCTGTAAATATTTCCCTTTCATTCAAGACTAAAGAAGAACCTGGATAAATCAAGAGCCTCCTCAGATTTAGGATGAAGTGCTTTGCCATAACATCCAAAGGCATGGTACAGACAGTTACTGTAGGAGAAATGAGCCAATAACCATCTCACTTGGTCTAATTTCCTTTTCTTTCCTTAGGCAAATGTCACATAGAAAGAAATTCAAATTCACTCAATCGAAGTTGCTTCCTAAATTGGTCACGTGCAATTTTATTTATTCTGTTTCCCTTTACTCTGCTTTGATCACTCTGTAACTCCTTTCATCAAACGAAAAATAAAATTGAACCCCTTAATGCACAGGCCTCAAGCTCACAACAAAAACATGGGGCTCTAGGCATTCCTTTCCCACTTTTAAAAGTTTGATCCTTCCAGAAGCTATTGTCACACCAAATCATAGAATCATGGAATCACTGAGTTTGGAAAAAGCCGACAAGATCAAGTCCAAGCTTCAACCAAATACCACCACGCCTATTAATGTGCCACATCTACTTGTTTTTTGAGCATTTCTGGGGATGGTGACTCCCTGACTTCTCTGGGGAGCTTTTTCCAGTGCTTAATGATCCCTGCAACACCACTGATAACTGAAGAAACTCTTTTTTCGGACTTACTCCCTTTTCCCAGGGTATTTTACTGCTGCTGTCAAGCATTTGATATAGCACGTGATCCTTTGGGACAAAAGCCTCCAGAGTGCATGGACAAGTGGACTCAGCAGCAATGCAATGCTCCATTCTTAGCCTGATGGATCAAAATACTGCAGGAAAATAGGATTTTATTCCATATATTGTGAGGACTGATGCAGTTGTTCAAGCAATAGAAGTGTAATGACACCTCTGGGTTATACACACAATTATTTCAGTGTAAACACAGGAAAATGTTGCTTACAGAAATAGTTACCTGCAGTTCTAACTTGCTCTGCTCAGGTATTTACCTAATTTGAAATAAGAAAGGCAGTCATTATGCATTAAACTCTCCTAGGACACAGTTAACACATTTTCCGTGAATAACTGTGTAGATAGCTCTGAAAAATTGGTCTTGGAGTGCCTGTAGCAGTAGATACATTCATCATGAGAGCACTACCAAAATGCTATATTTAAACTTATCTAAGACTCTGAGAAAGTGAGAGTCATATTAATGCAACTGTATTTGCAAACACAATCTAGTTAAAGCAGAATGGAAGGAATATAGATTACTCTTCCCCAGGGAGAGAGTAATTTTCTCCAGAAGCTAATAAAGAAATGATCTACACTCAGGAGATTATTTTTCTAAGTTAGTTGCACTCAAGAAATCATAAATAAATAAAATAATATTTAATACTGTATTAATTGGGAGGAAAACCACTTTTAACACATCAGACATCTGTAATATGTTTTTCTACACACCCATACTGTAATACAGATAACAAATTTAAGTAATGTCTATTTGTTTGAAGAAGTGTTTCCATCAATCATTTTAATGGCTTCCATCATGGAAAACCATCTGCTGTTCACAGGGATGTTATTTATATTTCTATTGAGATTCCATTTAAGTGTAGAACTATCAAATAATTGGCTATCAGATGTTAAAAAATATTTATTCCATCTTAGTTTATTTGAAGCGAAACCTGCTCAAGGTCTGATAATTTCTACCTGTTTCAGACTCTAGATTTAATCAATTTGAGGGCTAAAAATAGAAATAAGTTATTTATTTCAATTTTTTCTGCATAATATACGGATAGCAAGGGCAAAATATATAGAAATAGGGCACACACCTTCCTCCCTAGAGAAAGTCATCATTTCAGACTGGCTACTGAGGCTCCCCCATGCCACAGAGGTGTATTTAGAGTCCTGAAATCACACAAGAAGAAGGCAGCATGGAAAACCGGCAGCTACCTGAGCTACACCTTTAAAAATACAAATTGCAGGAATTGAGTAACTCCGTGTCCTGTAGCCCTTGTACATATTTTCAGGAATATGACACTTCATTTTCTTATCCCAAGTAAATGTTATAACTAAGCAGACATTTCTATGGTGACGATAACAAAGATTTTCAGAGCAAAATGTGTCACAGGAACAATTTCTAACCACAGGATGGATTGGGACTCCGCTCAGCGTTGAAGTAAGAGCTACTCAAGGGGAGTATTAAAAACAGGGAGCAGGTGACACAAGAAATGAGCTCGTACTGTGAAAGGAAAACACAATACCCAGGATCTCATTTCTGCTCCTAGTGCTGTCATTTTTTATTCGCTCCTCACTGGAAGAGATCCTTGGGTAATGCAGGGTGAAGAGCTGAGTGTAGATATTGGTGTGAGATGTTCAACAGATCCACCTTCCTATCGAGATATATCTGTGTGTGAACACCAGTCCTTTCCTTGGAGGTCTGCAGCTGCCCTGCATCTTCTTCACAAGGAAGATCTCTGCTCTCTGGTGACCAGCTACAGGACCTGAAGGAATGGCTGGAGCTGTGCCAGGGAAAGTTTAGGTCAGATATTAGGAAAAAAGTTCTTCACCCAGAGGGTGGCTGGGCACTGGAACAGGCTCTCCAGGGAAGTGGTCACAGCACCAAGGCTGACAGAGCTCAAGAAGTGTTTGGACAACTCTGTCAGGCACAGGGTGGAATGCTTGCGGTGTCCTGTGCAGGGCCAGGAGTTGGATTCGCTCAATCTGATGAGTCCCCTCCAACTCAGGATGTTCTAGGATTCCATGAATAAACTGGAGAGTCACAGGAATATGTGGTTTATAACATGGACAATTCCCTTGTGTGGTAAAGAAATAGTCTTGGAAGTCTTTAAAAGCAAATTTAAAATTCAGTCGTGCAATTCTCATGAATAGCAAGCCTGGAATAACTCACGGGTTGTTGATTTATTTTTTAAAAACATGTAACAAAAGAATAAGGGAGAAGAAGGCCAGGTTGGTTGGGACTTTGAACACCCTGATCTAGCGGAAGGTGTTCCAGCCCATGGTTGGAATGAGATGATCTTTAAGGTCTCTTCCAACCCAGGCCATTATAGGATCCTCTGAAAACACGAAAATATGAACTCTGCAGACAGAGCTCTGCAGGCATCACTGTGAAAATGCCAGGCTGTGTGGAAAAATGACAAACAAGAAGTCCTTAGTGGTTCTGGATTTCTTATAACCTCACTTGTCTGGAAAATCTCCTTGAAACTTTTTATCTTTTACAGCTTGGATTGTGCACATCTCATCCGAAATGAAGACTATCCATCAGGTAAAGACTTTTCTCAGAGGCAGGAGTCAAAACTGAGGCTGTTTATTCTTCTGTAATTTTTCTAGATAGAGACAAATATTTCTTTTTCCTTGTTATATTTTAATCCTACAATGATAAGGAATAGCATTTTAGATTTCTACTTTCATAAATTCATTAATTTTTTTGCAAAGGGTTAAGAAATTAGGTTTAAAAATAACAAGATGAGCAAAAAAATTCCTAATACAACAAGTTTTTTTCTGTAGAATTTCTACAAAAATAAATATGAATTTTTCCCCGCTGTGTTAGTGGATGTCTACAAGTTTTCTTGTAAGAAAAGACAGAATTTTAAGCTTCCCCTGATGACAGCAGCCTAGACCTCACTCAGATATCAAGCCTGTATTTCCAGTAATGAAACAATGGACTTGAGGTTATAAATCCTATTGGGAGTCTGGATTTACCAGCTTGAATACTGCCCTATGATAATCATCTTTTAGCAGCTTGGAGCTTGGTCATATCTTAATGGCTGGAGGATAGAAAAAATCAGCTCAGAACTTTTTTTTTTTTAAATCATGTATGAGTTATTCTACTTTTCTATTTCAATTACATTTTTTTTGTTTTGTCATTTCAGATAATAACTGAATGGTCTCTTCTGCTTTTCTTCTGTTTTTTTCATGTCCAAAATATTTTAAGTTTTTTAAACAAAAGCAGAAATAATTATATAGTTAATATCAACAGTAGATTTTTAATGTAGCCCAACTCTCAGTCAGCTCCTTAGGGAGTGGGATGTTACCTCTCAGGCACAGAGTGGAATTTTTGGAGTATCTTTTGCAGGGCCAGGAGTTGGACTCCTTCCAGCTCAGGATATCCTGTGATTCTTTGAGCTGTAAGGGACTGGGAGAAAAAGAAACAAAATAAATTGAAGCTCAATAAAAGTCAAAGGACAACTTTCAGCTGACCTAAGAATAAATCATAAATGGATCTCTCTACCTACACTTTAAATAAATATTCTGTATATTTCTTCTAGGGTTCTGAGAATGATTAATCAAGACTTAATGCTGTGATGGTGTGGCTGATATATTTAATCACTAAAGCAGAATAACAAACTGCAATCAATATTGTAATAGGTTTTTTTTAGCTGTCTAGATACAAAATGCCAGCCAGTTTAGGCAGTAAAGCAGGAGATGTTCTGCTTCAGTACCTCATTTGCTGTGTTTCTGAGCAACACTATTTTTTTCCTATATAATTCATATTTCAAAATCAAACTCAGAGATCCTCTCAAATTAATGCTGGGAAGAAAAACCTTTTTATCAATAATTACTTTTTGGTTTACTGGTTGTTTGTGGGATACTGCTATTCCTTCAATATATCTGTTTTCCTGTGCAAATACATTTCTCTGTGTTCTCTGCAAGGACTGGGATGAGGATTCAATGTTTAAAAGAATCATAGAATTGTAGAATCATAGAATCACCAAGTTAGAAGAGACCTCCAAGATCATCGAGTCCAACCCATGCCCTAACACCTCAACTAAACCATGGCACCAAGTGCCACATCCAATCTCTTTTTAAACACATCCAGGGATGGTGACTCCACCACCTCCTTGGGCAGACGATTCCAGTACTTCACCACTCTTTCAGTGAAAAACTTTTTCCTAATACCCAACCTATATTTCTCTTGGCACAGCCCAAGACTGTGTCCTCTTGTTCTGTCAGTTGTTGCCTGGAAAAAGAGACCAATCCCCACCTGACTACAACCACCTTTCAGGCAGTTGTAGAGAGTGATAAGGTTACCTCTGAGTCTCCTTTTCTCCAGGCTGAACAACCCCAGCTCCCTCAGCCGTTCCTCACAGGGCTTGTGTTCCAAGCCCCTCACCAGCCTTGTCGCCCTCCTCTGGACACACTCAAG
>VZTE01001274.1:0-15379 GCA_013397775.1 Eulacestoma nigropectus
TCTATGTCTCCTGTCCAACAAGAAGCGTATTATTTTTCTTCTGGAATAAATGGTTCTTTTGAATTTACAAATATATTTAAGGCCTGGAAAATCCAAGCTTCAAAAAACCCGTATCTAGGCCAATAAATGTGATCAGGTCTTATTTCCTTTTTTGTGCATTCTGTCATACAATACTGAATCATCTTTACTTTAGCCTTTTCGTTTGTACAAGGAACAATATCCCAGTTAGCTAACTTAATTCCCAAGGGCCTATCTTGGGGTATATCTGCTGGCACCTTTTTACTCCCTTTTTTCCTTGAACCCAACTTACTGGTTCTTTGTCTCTTCTTCCCAGGATTTTATCTGTTTGTTCCCAGCCCCTGTTTCTTTACTCTAACCCACTCCCCTGACAGCTTAAACACCACCCACCTCTCACAGCACAGAAAATCTTTTTCTCTTCAATAATATAATATAATCCACCTCCCTCCAGACAGTAAAGTTAAACTTTAAATCAACAACCTATATTATGTATACTTTCATTCATGCATACTCATTCACTTTTATTTCTTTAATATGTCTCACTCATTCTCACTCACAAAAGGACAACACAGTAATAAGGTACCTTTAATTTCAAGTCACTTGTTAATATCCACCCATGGGTATTTTTTTTTTCAAATGAAATGGTAAAATCTCAAATGTTGCTGGCCAACTCCAGATTCTCTTGGGTATAGTATCCCACACTTCCCGTCCAGGGTAATTTTTTCTAGTCTCTTGTGTGTTCCAAACCTCAATCTGGCAACTTTTGAGGACCCTCACTTTTGTCCCCTGTTTCCTAGTGGATTGTGCTAGGAAACCCTTGGCTCCCTTTTCCTAGGGGTCCAACCCCTCCCTGAGACCCAGTCCCAGTTACCCCGGGGGATCTGTCACTCCTTTTATCTTTCGCCTTGTTTCCTTTCTGGCCATTTTTCTTGCGAAAAGATGGAACCGCAGCTCGCAGAAACTCCACTCTTGCTTCACAGGTCCAGAATAGCCGGCCTGTGTCTCACTCACACAACAGTCAACCCCCTGGGCTGGGGGGCCTAAGAGCCCAGGTACAGAGAAGGCCCAAGGGTGGACAGGCTCCAAAGTGTAAGACTCTCCCTTACCTCAGCGAGAAGGGCCTCCTCCATTGATCTTGTGACACAATGGAGATTCGGTCTGTCTGATTGGCCAGCAGCCAGACATCCCTTGTATCCCTTAAGAGGATGTAATCCAGCCCCCACTCCGCCCCCTCCTTATCTCCATTGGTTATTCTTGTATACCCTCCCTCCCTCCTGTACCCCTATGGAAGTGTGATCCGAACGGAAGTCCAGCCCTTCTCGTCTTGGACAGCATCGAGGTAAAATAAACTTCGGTGCCCCATGCGGGGGCCACCTCTTACTCATTTATTGCTAGTGTCGCCTGAGCTGGCCAGCTCAGTGTGAGCGTGGCTGCGTGTTTCCATCGCACGGATGAGAGAGCTGACTTGCGAGGTGCCATGAAGCAATGCCAGGGGTTCCCTGGTCCTCCATGGAACAAGCAGCAGTTTCTCCATCGACACCCACACGGCGATAACTCTCCTGTTAAAATTTGAAAGTTTAATAAAGGACAATAGGAGACAAAGACAATAAAGCAAAATTTACAGTGCTGGGTGCTTGGCACTCAGCCAAGAGCACACCTGCTATTGCAGGGATATCCTTTACATACCTTTCCTATTGCATCAGCTTAATGCATATTCATAATCAATTACGTATATTCAAACTTTTCTCCAAACTAGCTTATATATTCCATGAACGGTTGAGCATGGCTCCTCCTCGGATCCGCCTTTTTAGAGCATGTGCATTTCTTAGCTGTGGTTTTTGTCAGTTTTTATCATCACCTCCACTTTGGGCTTTGGTCCATGGTTTCTGCAGATGGTGGTTGCTGATAGTTGGCATGTCAGTAGCAGGGGTCTTCATCATACGTTCATTGGATGTTATCCAACCAAGCAGACAGTTCAATTACCACAAGCATAACTATGTCAGCTATTTCACTACTATGTCTAATTTTAGCTAATACCAGAAATAAAGATATTCATTATTGTTACAAAACCATGTCTTTATAACCAAGCTAAGTTAACATGGTACATATAACATCAAATTTAATATTTGCGGAAAGCCAATATTATAATATGTATTCATCACAACTTATTATTTCTTGTTACTTTCAACTCTGTTAGTAATAAACTTCTTTATATTCTTTAACGTTTTATGCCTGCTTTGCATTTCTTCTAATTCTCATCTCACAGAGTGAAATAGATGTGATCAAACCACTACACCACTGTGACACCACAGAAGCTCAGGGACCTCTGGAGACCCTTTGTGACGCTGTGGAAGATAACAGAACCCTGGCTCCACTGTGACACCACAGAAACTCAGAGAGCCCTGGAGACTGTGGAGATGCTAGGGAAGGTAATGGAACCGTGGGGACCACTGTAACGCTATGGAACATGATGGAACTGATGGTCCATAGTGACACAGTGGGGCCTTTAGGAAGCAAGGACGCCCTGGTGAGAGCCCACCTGATGACTAATCCTGGCAGGAACCTGCTCCAGGTAGGCTCTTCTCTCCCGGATTTCACAGTTGCTGCTAGGATCCTACTGCGGCACTGGCTTGCCACGGGCTCATGGCTTCCTCTGGGAATGGCTCTGCTCCGAGATGGCATGCTGTAGCGGATGCAGGGAGAATTTGTGCTCACTCATGGCATGCAGGTTGACAATGAAGCCTGAGCCAGCCCCCCCCCAGCTCGTGGCAGGCTGTGTCATCAGAGTGGGGGAAATTTGGGAAATCCTTGTCCTGGCTGGGCACACAGCTGCTGGGACACGGGTGTGTCCTGACACCTGCAGCCGCACCCACACCTGTGGACATGAGTTGGGGTTTTGAAGCCATTTGAGGGGGGAATTAGGTTGGTTCAGGGAGGGCAGAGGGACATTGTGATAGGCTTTCTGGGGTGTCCCTGTTTTCCCCCCCAACTGCCTATCTCCTCTCTCTATTGGTATTTCTTGCCCTGCCCCTACTGGTCCCTCCTGTGTCCCTCAAAACCCCCCCGCAGAGGGGGAAGGACTGTAATATCTGTGGTCCCGGCTTTGTGGAAAGGATCCCCACCATTCTCCCACTCCAGATCTGCTCCCAGGATGGCAGTGACTGTAGCAAAGGGGCACTCCCCAGTGGGACATTTCTGGGACAGCTCTAGGCAGAAACGGGAGGGGCAAACTGTCTGGCACTGGGCCTTGGGCCTCGAAGCTGCCAAAGCCGGGCCTTGCAGGGGGCTGCAGGGTGCCACGGCCCTGGCTGTTTCCCAGAGTGGGCTGGCTTGGCACAGGAGCTCAGTCTCAGCCGGCACAGGCAGCTGCAGCATGTGAGGAGTGAATCCCTGCTGGTCTCCTGCCCCAGGGCATCCTCCAGGAGCAGCTGTGCTCCAGGCCGCGACTGTCACCTGCACACCTAAGGACTCGGAGCGGATGTTCCACACCCTGGCTGTGGCTGGGACAGAGACGTGAGTGGCCACAGAAGGGGCCATGGCACTGTCTGCATGCTGGCCCTGCTGCTTCTCTGCCAGCCGCTGTGAAAGGGTTCAAATCCTTGGANGCAGCAACTCCCAGCCACCCGCTCCAGCAGCCAAGGGCCCACTGGGACTCTGTGGGGGCTCGTGCAAGCCAGGGGCCATTGTGACACAGTGAGGCTGCAAGGAACCCACGGTGCATGGTGGCCCTGTGGCTCCCAGGAGACCCTTTGTGGCGCTGTGGGACTACAGGGAACCCTGGCTGCACTGTGACACCACAGAAGCTCAAGGAACCCTGGAGACCCTTTGTGACGGTGTGGAACCTGAAGGAACCCTGGCTCCACTGTGACACCACAGAAGCTCAGCGAACACAGGAGACCCTTTGTGACACTGTGGAACACAAGAGAACCCTGGCTCCACTGTGACACCACAGAAGCTCTGGGAACACAGGAGACCCTTTGTGACACTGTGGAACACAAGAGAACCCTGGCTCCACTGTGACACCACAGAAGCTCAGCGAACACAGGAGACCCTTTGTGACACTGTGGAACACAAGAGAACCCTGGCTCCACTGTGACACCACAGAAGCTCAGCGAACACAGGAGACCCTTTGTGACACTGTGGAACACAAGAGAACCCTGGCTCCACTGTGACACCACAGAAGCTCAGCGAACACAGGAGACCCTTTGTGACACTGTGGAACACAAGAGAACCCTGGCTCCACTGTGACACCACAGAAGCTCAGCGAACACAGGAGACCCTTTGTGACACTGTGGAACACAAGAGAACCCTGGCTCCACTGTGACACCACAGAAGCTCTGGGGACCCTGGAGACGGTGGTCACTAAGTGACTTTGAAAGACAGGTGTTTGCTAAGGAAGGCAGGAGCCTCCCTTGGAATGGAGAATTTAAGGACCTTCTCTCCAAATTATTATATTTGTGAACAGGGACTACTTGAAATTAAACCTCAAATCAGCAAAACAGAGAGAACAGCCCGTGCTGGGTGCTTTGCCACAGGCGAACCATGGGCGAAGGACACGTGAAACGTGGGGTCTCAGATTTATTCCCTTATCCCGGAGTTCTCATTGGACCGTTTTTCAATCCTCAGCGGGGCTGGCTCGTTTTGTGTCTTGGTTCCTGGTTGGCTCGTTTATAGTCCAATAATCATTCAGGGACTTCGTTGGTCAGTTGTCAATGCTGTCCAATCCCTCGTCAGCTGGCATCCCCTTATATAAATTCTGTCCAGAACATTCTCATGCCGTTTCTCCCACAAGAACCTCTGCTAGCACCACCCCGTGGTTAGACCCATGCATTGCAAGTGTAAAAAGAACTTTTCATACCATTATACAATAAAATTTACTTATCCTAAATAACCACAATATAACATGGATTTTCTAATTAATCGATCATGAAAGCCAATCCATCCGTAACAACTCCCCCCCTTTTCTATTTGTTTACACATTTTGGCTTTCGTGATCTTCATAAACTTCTCTTAATCTTTTAAAGCTTTCATACATTGCTTGGGCACTGGGTAGGGTGTTACCTACTCTTATTATCATTAGTCTTTTTCCTTCCATCTCTGGGCCATTTAACACATTATGAACTGTTCGAGTAATTAAACATATTAAGCAAGGTATTAAACAGGTAGGAATATGAGGCTAGTCAGGCCACACAGAGAAAGGAATACCGCTTTTTTCCACCAGTCAGTCCCGATTAGGTTTTTCCACCAATCGAGTTCTACTATAGGTTTCCATTTTTGTACAGAGACATGGGCTAATTTCCGAATGTTAGCTGCAATATCCATTACTGCTTGTCCATTGTCATCAATTTCTACGCAACATTCTGACGTGTTAGATTTGCCGCATACGCTGCTTTCTTCTGCCAATAAATAATTTAGGTCAATCAGTTTTGGTAAATGGCAGCTGTTCCTTGGCGTTGTTGTGCTGTTATTATTTCCAGAGCTGCAGCAGTTTGATTTGTTATTATTTCTAGTACCGCTTGTAGTCTTATTATCTGAGCATGTAAATTGGGGTTCTGTACCCCCAACTCCCATCATTGGCCCATGTTGCTGGTCCATAAACTTCAATAATCCTTTCTGGTGGCCATTCCTCACCTGCCCACTTCTGAGAACCTCTTATCCATTCTGTCTTTTTTCTTTGAAATTCATCGTATAAAGGTACTCCTAGGTCTTTTCCTTCATTTCTGGATAATAGAAAGAATGATGGCTGAATTATACCTATTGTGCAACTCCTTCTCTAATTGGGTGGTAACGTTGAATATGCTGTTTTCCCACAAATCCAGAACAGCCCTTTGGGAGCATTCCAAAAATTATTGTCTTGCCTTTTGATACCATTCCAAAATTTAGATATATCTGAGATATCAATATATGGGTCTGCTCCCCCTTTGAAACATTCATACAACTCTTCCCTTTCGATATATATGCACTTCTTTCCCTTAGCTTCCCTTGACCAAAAGAGTTCGGGTTCTTTGGGAACCCACCAGGTAGTGGCGCCATTGGTTACTAAGTATTGTTTACAAGATACAGTTCCCACTTCTTCTCTGTATGTACTCCCTTGTCTCCATAAGTATTCTTCTCCAATTATTGGTGCTTTAAGGGTCCAAGGCCCAGCTCTGCCACTTCCCATTAGGTTCTATCCAATTTTAGGATCTCTTGGGGTCCCAAACTGTCTGCTTCCCACAGCCAGGTTTCAGCCATACCAGTTCCCCCGCAAACCTGGCAGCTGGTGACATTAAACTCTCTTGTATTTACACTTTCGATCCTACTCTTTTGTTAAACGCTGGGGTCTAATAGGGAGTAGTTAAAAGGGGAGTGTGCGTGTTTTCAGGAGAGGCCCTTCTATTGTGTGATCATGAAATAAACGGGTCTAGGGTCCATTTATCTCAATAAAAACAGAACTTTATTCAACAAAAAGACAACGGAAAGGTCGGCAAGACAGATTAACAAAAACTGCAAAAACTGAGAAACACCACCCTCCCAGGATAAGCCCAGGAGTTACAGAAGCAGAACAACCACCTCACAGTGGGTGCACGCCACTGGGTATTCCGACATGTGACAGGTGAGTCTCGGCTAAAACGATGTGTCTGCGTTGAAAGACCAGGAAAAATGGTTCTCTGGTCTTTTAAAGTCTCTCATGCTTGCTGATTGGTCCTTTTTGGATCCGCGAGCTGATTGGTCTCTTAACTTTAGTCCTGATTGGTCCTTATCGATGATGTGTCCTTGACCAACCATTTTGAAAAGCAGTTCTTTCATTGGTCCTTCAGGTGGGCCAATCAGTCACCAAATGACTGATGTCACAGTCCTTCAGTAACGTCACAGTCCTTCTAGAGAGTTCTCTTATATTCAGTCCATTTTATGTGGCAACATCTAGTGGTTCTTTCAACAAGTTACACCTTTCATTAATTTTGTATTATTGACAAACATTTTATTAACAAACCTCATTAATTGATAATTAACTTTCTTAACCTAATTAACTTTCTTAATTAATTTTTGAGAGCCAAATCTGTTTATAACAATTATGTTAGTGGAACAATTTACAATATCTATATGAATCAACTTTAACAGTAACAAGAAAACTTGTAAAGACAGTAACGAGAAGCTTGTTAACTTTTAACAACAACCTTTTAACCTTTAACTTAGTCCAAGTCAGCGAGGTCTCACAAGGATCTTGATTTTCTTTTTAAGGTGATTTTGGTGTCCTCAGAATTAGCTACAGTCCATTCCGTTGGTTCAGACACTGGTCCCTTTATTTGACTTGCATGGGTCCATCCTTGCTCTTGAGTTCTCATGGCTGTTTCTGTCCTGAGCAGGACCTGAAAGGGACCTTCCCATTGAGAAGTTAATGGTTAACTTTTCCCGGATCTTATTAACACTCAATCCCCAGGCTTGGTGTTATGTATGTTGAAATCTGTGGGTGTTGACTGGGGTAGAAGCCCTTTGTTCCGTAGGTCTTTTAAAGTTTCAGCAATGATGATCGTATATTTTCTAGAATCAATTTCTCCCCCTTCATAGGATGCCATAGTTTTAGTGGTGGCTAGAAATGGCAATCCAAATAACATCTCATATGGAGAAACGCCTAAAACGGCTCGGGGTTTTTGTCCTAATTCTTAACAAGGCCAATGGTAAACACTTAAGCCACGACATTTTGGCTTCTAACATTAATTTTGTTAGTACTGTTTTTATGGTTTGATTCATTCTTTCAACTCTCCCTGAGCTTTGGGGATGCCAGGGCGTGTCTATGTTCCAAGTTATTCCCAATGATTTTACTATAGATTGTAACACCTTTAAGGTAAAATGTGTCCCCCTATCAGAGTCAATTTTGTTTATTACTCCAAACCTTGGAATAATTTGTTCCAACAATATTTTGCTGACAACATTGGCGGTAGCTTTAGTGGTGGAGAAAGCTTCCACCCAATGTGTTAGGTGATCTACTATGACCAATAAGTACCTGTATCTTTGGACTGGGGGGAGCTCTGTAAAATCAATCTGTACGCTTTGGAACGGCCTCATAGCTAGCTGCCTCCCTCCCAATGGTGTCTTTCTCTTCACCTTTTTATTAACTTGTTGGCATGTTGCACACTCTCTGGTTACTCTCTTTGCCAGTTCATAGACTCCAATGCACCCAAAGCTCCTTAAGAATTGGTCTACCAGAGCTTGGGAGCCCCAACGTGTTTTTCTATGTAGATCTTCCAACACTTTCCTAGTCAATGCCTTATTCAACAGTTGCCTTCCATCTTTTAACCTCCATATTCCCTTCTCATCCTTACTCGCTCCTATCTTCACTAATTCCTTCTCCTCCATTTCACTAAACCTCGGCACTCCCACCTCTTCCTCTTCGTTCTGGCCTGACTCATCTCTTCCTTTCATCTGACCTTCTTTGTTCTCTGCTGTGACCATCAACACATGCTCGTTTCCTTCTACCACTGCTTCTCTGGCTACCCGATCTGCCATGTTGTTCCCTCTCACTTGTAACGATACCCCCTTTTGATGTCTTTTTATGTGCACAATTGCTATTTCTTCTGGGCCTTGGAGGGCCTCTAGGATTTCTTCAATTAACTGCTTATGAACCAATCCTTTTCCTTTTGTGTTTACCCAACCTCCTTCTTGCCAAATTTTTCCAAAAGTATGTACCACCCCATATGAGTATCTGGAATCTGTATATATAGTACCAAATTGATCTTTCAAAAGTTCTAATCCTCTTTTTAATGCATATAATTCACAACCCTGTGCTGACCAATGTGTCGGTAATTTTCCTTTTTCTTTAATTTTCATCAAATTTCCCTCAATCACTGCATATCCTGAAGCTCTTTTCCCTTGGACAGATCAAGACAGCCTCTTGAAACCGGATCCAAAAGCTTGGACAGGTAAGCCACAGGCTTGCGGACATTTCCCCATTCTTGTGTTAGCTATTCCATTCTCCACATTAACAAACATTTCAAAGGGCTTTTCTAGGGAGGGTAAACTTAAAACAGGGGCACTGGTTAACTTAGTTTTCAACTCATTTAGTTTCTCATCGTCTTGGGGACTCCAAATCAATGGTTCTTTCTCTACTAATTTGTCATACAAAAATTTAACTGCTTGTGTGTAATTGTCGATCCATAACTTACAGTATCTGGTTAAACCCAACAATTTTCTGACATCTTTCTTCATTCTAGGAGGAGAGAGAGAGGATATGCCTTGGATTCATTCTGAGCTTAGCTTGCGAAATCCACCTCCTATTATGTGCCCTAAATATTTGACTTTTTTCTCTACAAACCGTAATTTCCTTTTTGATATTCTTAACCTGTTTTGTCCTAAGAAATTTAACAGTTCAATGGTGGCTTCTCTTACATTTTTCTCTTGTTCCCCCGAGATCTACAAATTGCGTATGTATTGTATTATTTGGGTGCCCATAGGTGGTAGGAACTGATGCAGTAATTCTTCTAAGGCTTGCCCAAACAAATTAGGGGATTCTGTAAACCCTTGTAGGAGTCAAGTCCATTGTAATTTCTGTCTCCTGCCTGTGTCTGGATCTTCCCACTCGAAAGCAAACAGGTGTCTACTTTCTTTAGCTAGGGGGCAAGCCCAGAAAGCATCTTTTAAATCCAGGACACTAAACCACTTATGCTCAGGGGGAACTTTACTTGGCAAAGCATAGGGATTGGGGACCACAGGATACCTTGTTAGTGTTCTCTTATTTACTTCTTGGAGATCTTGGACTAGCCAATAGGAGCCATCTGCTTGCTTTATGGGCAAGATCGGCGTGTTATGTGGTGATATACAGGGTTCTAAAGTGCCATCTTCGATTAATCCATTAATAATGGGTGCCAGCCCCTTCCTTTGGCTGATATTGGGCTGATATTACTGCTTAACTCTTATTGGCCAATCTTCATCTTTGATTTGTATTACTATTGGAGATATCCGCATTAATCCCCCGTTCTTTTCTTTAGCCCATACTTCTTCATTTATTTTTTGCTTACCTTCTTGTCTTAATACCATCATTTTTACTACCATCTTTTCTTTCATTGGGATTACTCCTATTTTCAACTGTACTTGTAAATCTCGCCCTAGTAAATTACATCCAGCTTCGGGCACATATAGGATATCTCCTCTCCCTTCTCTAGAACTTCTTTTCAAAGTAACCTTTTTAATTACTGGCGCTGGGAAATACTCTCCTTTTGCCCCAACAACTTTACAGACTTCATTACTAAGCTGACAACCTTCTGGTATCTTACAAACACATGTCCTTTCAGCCCCTGTATCAACTAAAAACTCTAACTCTTCCTCCTGGGGACCCACTAACAAATTTATCAAGGGCTCTAGATGGTATTCATATGACTTCCCCAGGTAACAGAGCCCCTGACACCCCTATTTGTCAGCTTTTCCACTTTGAGTCTCCCGGAACACTCTCATGTTCTTTTTCCTTTGCTCACAGTCTTGTTTAAAATGACCTTTGCAGCCACAGTAATAGCACCGACCTTTTGTCCACTTCTCATTACCTCCCCACCTAATCATTCTTTTTTCTTCTTTTCTTACTTCCTCTTTCTTGGCATCTCCTGGAAAGTTTCTTTCTTTAACTGCAGCAGCCATTATTTTGGCTTTCGTTTTCATTCTATCTTCATCTCTTCTAACATACACTTTTTGGGATTCTCTGAGCAGATCATTCAAGCCTTTTTTTCAATCGCCTAATTTTTTGATTTTTTTTCCTAACGTCAGGCCAGGCTTTAGTCACAAATTGCACCTTTAGTAATACTTGGCCTTCCAGACTTTCCTGGTCGATGCCAGAATAGTGTTGAATATTTCTTCTTAACTGTCCCAACCATTCAGTTGGGGTTTCCTCCCTACCCTGTTGGCCGTTGAAAGTCCTTCTGGTGTTATTTCCTCTGGGGACTGCTTCTCTAATACCTCTTACTAACAAATTTCTATAGTCATTCATATTACGCCATCCCCTTTCATCGTTTGGGTTCCATTTGAGGGGATTTATCAGCATTTCATGCCCGCCAGGCGGCCCTTGCTGATTCTCTCGCTCCCATATGCGCATACCAGTGGTTCTTATTAGCTGGTGCTCTTCCGGGGAGAAGAGAATCTTCATGATTGAATCAAGCTCTTCCCATATATATATATGTTAGGCCTCAGAAACTGGTCCAGCTGCTCGGCCAGCCCAGCGGGATCTTCCAAGAGCACTTTGACTTCTTTCTTAAAGGATCTTACTTCTGAAGAAGTCAAAGGCGCATTCACAAAACCTATTCCTCCCAACGCTCCCCCCATTGGGACTTCTCTAATTGGGAAAAAATTGCTTCCTTCTTTCACCTTTTGCTCCTTTTCTCGTTGGTGGACCCGCCCTCGTGTGTTAGTAAAAGGACCGCCTCCTAGAGAACCTGAGTTGTATGTGTCATGGGTGTTAGCTGGTACTTCTAGGGAATCTTGTATATTAGTGTACTTTGAGGGCATTGTGTCTGATATCTCTTTTAGGGTGATGTTAGTATGTGGGAGAGTGTTATTCAGGGGAATAGGTATAACTGGGTTAGGAAGAGGAGGTGGTGGTGGTGGTGGAAGACTATCTAAGGGATCCCACCTATCCTTCTTGTCACCGTTTTCTTGTTCTTTTTCTTTTTCTTTGGCTAGCTTGTACACTGCAGCCTTTTCTCTTCTTGAGCTACCAGATATCCGGCATTTAGCATACTTAGCCTCTTCTGCATCAAATTTCTTCCTTTCATTTACATGTTTGTTTAAAACTTGACACAACCAATTGTCTGTTGTTCCATACCATGGCCATTGCACTGATAGCATCTAATAGCTTTTGTTGAGGCCATACTGTGGTGCAATACCAAATCATTTTTAAATTATCTAAATTCATTGTTATGGGATTCTTTTCCCAGTTTGCTAGCATGTCTCTCTCCCAAGGGACTGCCTACTGGAATGTCTTTATCCGAGGTCTTATGTCCCTTCTTTCTTAGGAAAGTCTTACTTCCTTTTATTCCCATTGCTCCAGATTTTATGCGTTTTAACTAATTAAAAAATATATATTTATAAAGAAATTAATAGGAACTAAGTGTGGGAAAAAACAAAATGGAGAAACAAAATGGTGGGGAAACAAAAATGGTGGGACTGTGGGAATGAAAACAAAATGGTGGAAAACCAAAATGGCGGGGACTGTGGGAACTAAAACAAAATGGCGGAAAAAAACCCCAGCAGGGACTGTAGGAACTAAAACAAAATGGCGGAAAAAACCCCCGGCAGGGACCGTGGGAACGAAAACAAAATGGCGGAAAACAAAATGGCTACCTAAGAGACAAGATGGCCACCTCCTTCAAGGGCAAAAGGCAAAATGGTGGGCTTTCCCGCCTTTACCAGTTCCCGCCAGAAATAACGGCTTGGTCTTTAACTAATAAACAACAAAATGGCGGCACCCTTTTGCCACTTAGAGCCTCAGCTAGACCTCTTGATTTTCCCCTGCGTTGAGGAGCGTCAGGTTCAGCTCAAATCATTCTCACTCCTTCAATGCATTCACCGCTGACAGCACACCACATAGAATTTTTATTAACCCCCCCAGTTCACTCGAACAAGCCACTCTCACTATAAAATTTGAAACCCGTCCTTTAAGTCTCTACACTCAAAACCACAACTTAATAGGCGCCTCACACCTTCTTTCTCTAGAGAAACCTTACTCACTTTTCCCTACTCCACAATATCCTCAACCTGGCCGATGTCTTTTACAAGCAACCCGGATGTTCTCGGATGTGCAGCCTAAATGCCCAGAACCCTGGCTATTCCAGATCCCTGGATGGTTCGTTCGGCGGGCTGTCACCTACTAGAACGACTCCCTCCGTTTTTAGTACTCCAGTTCACCCCGGGGCCCTAGCCTGTCTTCTGGCTAGTCCCCTCTGCAAAGGTACTGGACCTTAAGCCAGCCTTGCTGCTAAATAACACCAACCTCTCTGTCAAGGCAACCCCCCCACCAGAGACCTTCTAGAACGACTTATTCCTTCCACCGGTAAAAGGTCCTTCTACCCCCAAGGTGTTCTGGGCCTTTTCCCCTTCAATTTTTGTGAACTGATAGTACTCGGCTAGGAACCTGGTGCTTTTGGGCTTACGCCCTCAATCCGGCCATGCGCCTAACCCGGCCAAGAGTGTGTTGGCCTGGCAACCACAGCTGATATGGGTCAGCTACCGCGAAGTCTTCTCCCCAGGGGACACCTCACTCACTCTGTAGCCACATGCTTCACCCCTTCGCTGGCCGGCCCCACCGCGGGAGTCCGGAACAGCGACTAGAAGGGCTCCGCACTCGCTTTGGGGATCTGGCTGCCAGTCCCCGTCTCACACACACCACGCTCACTTGTCCCCCTAAACTGCCACCTGCAAGGTACTTACGACCTCGAATCCCAAGTGGGCCCTTAGTGCACTCAGGCTGTCGGGCGTGCTTGGCACCCATGGAAGGAGCCTCCCGCAGGTCCTTCCCGGAGGGACCCCTGCCTTGGTCCCCAGACCTAGGTCCTTTCTTCTTTTGTCTTTTTTGCTGGGTCCCTTCTTGTTTCCTGGGTATAGGTCAGCAAAACCGTCTGCAGCACTGAAGAATCCAGTTGGGCCGCCAAAATTGGCGGGGCTTGCCGCCCTCCTAAAAATTCTTCAGGGTCATTTAGGGGTGTGACCTATTCCAGATGAGCCAACAGAATTGTGAGAAACGAGCTCACAAATTAAAATTTTAAAGGGTTTATTAGAAGATAATTAATTAAAACAACAATCAGGGACTACTCGAGGTTAAACCTCAAATCAGCGAAACAGAGAGAACAGTGCACACTGACTGCTTTACTGCAGGCAAACCACGGGCGAAGGACGTGTGAAAACGTGGGGGTCTCAGCTTTTATACACTTATCCCAGAGGTCTCATTGGACCGTTTTTCAATCCTCAGCGGGGCTGGCTCGTTTTGCGTCTTGGTTCCTGGTTGGCTCGTTTATAGTCCAATAATCATTCAGGGACTTCGTTGGTCAGTTGTCAATGCTGTCCAATCCCTTGTCAGCTGGCATCCCCTTACATAAATTCTGTCCCGAACATTCTCATGCCGTTTCTCCCACAAGAGCCTCTGCTAGCACCACCCCGTGGTTAGACCCATGCCTTGCAACTGCAAAAAGAACTTTTCAGACCATTATACAATAAAATTTACTTATCCTAATTAACCACAATATAACATGGATTTTCTAATTAATCGATCATGAAAGCCAATCCATCCATAACACTAGTTTAGCCTGACAGAGTCAGGATATGACCTGGCACCCTGCCGGGCAGGGTGCTGGTAGCAGTCCGATGAGGTGGTGGCTGCAGTCCTCTTTCAAGTGGTTCTGTTGAAGCGGTGATCCTGTAGAAAGGTCTGGTCCTCCTCGGAAGGTCCAGTGGTGGTTACGTTGCTCTTGTCCTCTGGGAATGCAGCAGGTAAGGGCTTCTTGTGCT
Source organism: Eulacestoma nigropectus (assembly GCA_013397775.1). NCBI lineage: Eukaryota > Metazoa > Chordata > Aves > Passeriformes > Eulacestoma > Eulacestoma nigropectus. The sequence goes on from VZTE01001274.1 coordinate 14,479, forward strand.
GCTCCAAACCACAGATTATTATATGCAGATGGGAAAGCTTGGTCCCTCCCACTGGGCGGAGCATCAGAAAATAGGATGAAGTAATTCTATGAGTCATGTGGTCGGTCCTTGAAAGCCTATTAAAGAGAGATAGCTCCCAGAGGGAGCACCGAGGGGGTCATTGTGACACAGCGGGGCCACACGGAAGCCACGGTGCATTGTGGCCCTGTGACTCCCAGGAGACCCTTTGTGACGCTGTGGAACTACACGGAACCCTGGCTCCACTGCGACAGCACAGAAGCTCAGGAAATCCAGGAGACACTTTGTGATGCTGTCAAACATGACAGAACCCTGGCTCCACTGTGACAGCACAGAAGCTCAGGGAACCCAGAAGACCCTTTGTGACGCTGTGGAATCTGACGGAACCCTGGCTCCACTGTGACACCACAGAAGCTCAGGGAACACAGGAGACCCTTTGTGACACTGTGGAACATGACAGAACCTTGGCTCCACTCTGACACCACAAAAGCTCAGAGAACCCAGGAGACCCTTTGTGATGCTGTGGAACTACATGGAACCCTNGTGAGGCTGTGGAACTACACGGAACCCTGGCTTCACTGTGATACCACAGAAGCTCTTGGAACCCAGGAGACCCTTTGTGATGCTGTGGAACCCGACAGAACCTTGGCTCCCTGTGGAGGCAGGTGAACCTGCCAAGTCAGAGGCCGATGGAATCCTGTGGAGGGAAGAGCCCTTAGAACTGCCCCCTGGTTAGGGTGATGAAAAAGGCCTCCCCTAGGATTCTCTGTTCTGGTATGTTAATGTACCCCAGTTCTGTTACCCTGGTTGGCCTGTTGGCCTTCCTGACCCTTTCTACCTTATTTGTCCGTAATCTGAGGTGTTCACCCTTCTTTCCTCTCCC
>VZTE01001275.1:174-38479 GCA_013397775.1 Eulacestoma nigropectus
GGTTCTCATTCTGCTGCCCAGGCTGGAGTGGGGGTTCTCATTCTGCTGCTCAGGCTGGGAAGGTTCTCATTCTGCTGCCCAGGCTGGAGGGGTTCTCATTCAGCTGCTCAGGCTGGAGGGGTTCTCATTCTGCTGCTCAGGCTGGAGGGGTTCTCATTCTGCTGCTCAGGCTGGAGGGGGGTTCTCTTTCTGCTGCTCAGGCTGGAGTGGGGGTTCTCATTCTGCTGCCCAGGCTGGAGGGGGGTTCTCATTCTGCTGCTGGAAAGGAAACCGAGCAAGGGAAAATCACCTGGAGACAGGAACAGTAACGCCACAAGCACACCTTGGCAAGGAAGTGAAAGAGAGCAGCAGTAACATCATTATCAACAGTTACTGGATCGTTTTATCCTCATGGTCTTCATGTTTCTCCTTTGCTTTTACAAACTTTACTTTTTTCTCTGCTTTAAACTAGAGATGGTGCCGAGACTCCCAGGACAAGTGAGCTGCAGTTTGACCCAACCCAGGGTGAATTAGAGCAAGGATTACAAAGTTCTGACTGAGATCATCAAGCCCCAGAGCACCCAGCAGTGAGGGGCTGGGAGAGGCCTCCCTTCCCTTCCCAAGCACTGAGGGGCTGGAAATATTAAAAAAAAACCCACAAAAACCAGGGGAAGCATCACACCAACTCTGGGACTGCCCAGCAGAGGCGCAGGTGCAAACAGCATCCCAGCAGCTCCTGATTTCCATGGCCATGCCAGGTTCCTGAGCTTAACTGGTCTTTCCAGTGAGTCCCTGCAGGCTCAGCTCCAATCTCCTGCTGCTCCTTGGGAGACGTTTCCTTGTTGCATCCCCCCCTCAAACAGCCTCAGTCCTCAAAGGCAGCTGCACGCCACAGACAGATTTGGGGATTTCTCTCTTTGCTGCCTTGTTCCAGGAGGAGCTCTCTGGAAAACGGGGCAAGGACACCCCAGGGTGGGTTTGACACCGAGTCCCCACCCTGGGCTGGGACAATCCCACTGTTACTGCGCTGAGCCACCGGGGCTACGCAAAACCCACCCCCTTCATTTGGAATTAGAATCATCAAATCCCAGAAGGGTTTGGGTTCAAGAAACCTCAAATCCCACCCAGCGCCACCCCTGCCATGGCAGGGACACCTCCCACTGTCCCAGGCTGCTCCCAGCCCCAATGTCCAGCCTGGCCTTGGGCACTGCCAGGGATCCAGGGGCAGCCACAGCTGCTCTGGGCACCCTGTGCCAGGGCCTGCCCACCCTCCCAGCCAGGAATTCCTTCCCAACATCCCATCCATCCCTGCCCTCCATTTAAGGCCACGTCCCCTTGTCCCATCACTCCACACCCTTGCAAAAACTGGTGCACAGAAAAGGAAATTCCAACAACATTCCTTTTTGTTTGGTTTGGGATTTCTTTGGAAGTCCCCAGCTGTCCCTGCTGGATGCTGAGGATGTTCATCTCTGGGAGGTGCCCCAGCACAAAGTGATCCCTGAGCCATCCTGTTCTCTCTGCACTCCCAGCTCCACAGCAGCAGTGTCAGAACAGGAGTCAGGAACCAGCAGCTCTGGGAAATTCAGTAAGGAAAATGAGAGGGTTTGGTTGTTCTGTGGCCTCCAGGGCAGTTGGGAGGACCCCGGCACTGAGCCAGCCATGTACCAACACCGCTTGTTCCCCCAGGCCCCTCTGCAGCCTCAGGGCAGAGCTGCGAGCTCGCCGGGCAGGGAAATCCAAAGTACAGAGAGGTTTGGGTCGGAAGGGACCTTAAAGACCCTCTCATTCCCCCCCCCTGCCATGGGCAGGGACACCGGGAGCTCCTCCTCACCCAGGCTGTCCTGGCAGAGCTGGGAGAAGCCCTCAGCCCCACATTTAGCAGCATTTGGAGCTTTCCCAGTTCAGTACAATCCTGCAGCCTGAGAGCTGCTTCCAGGAGAGGAGATCACCCCTGACAGACAGTGCTTGACTCCTGCAGCAAGTCCTGAGGCAGCATTTGCACCGGCTGACAGCGTGAGGCTGGCTCTGTGTCACAGCCAGCAGACCCCTCCTGACATTCCACTCACAGGATGGCTCCGGAGTCTGGATGGCCCTGGCTCATACCACAGCAACATCCATCCCACCTATGGAAAGCAGCCCACACGTAATTTTTATAAAGCAATTAAACCGGGATTCTCATTTATTAAACTGGATTAAAAAGCGTTTTTACAAGCTCTGCTAATGGGCCTTAAGCACCTTTAATTACAGCCCGGGCAGCATTGATTTCCCTGCTCCAGACTCTCCAAGTCAGCGGAGCTCCTCTGAGCAGGACACAATCACCGGCTCTGAGCAGCACCAGGGCCTTTGCCCCTCCTGCCTGGCGCTCACCAGAGCACCTGCTCTGTTCCAGCACCGCGGGCAGCTCCAGCCCATGGACAGCTCCCGGCTCAGCTGCATCTCAAACCCCCCCTGCCTCCAGCAGCAACTGACAGAGCCTGAGCCCCTCACCCCAGCGCCTTTCCATGGACCATGGCTGAGATGTCCCCTGACCTGGATCAGGGCAGGCAGCCCAGCATCCCCCAGCCAAAGCTCAAAACCCAGGGTTTCCTGCCCTCTCTGCAAGCCTCGGACCCCACCCCACTGCCCATCACACCCCACACGCTGCCCGAGCTCCTCATTCCTGCGTTGAATGCAGTCAGTCGCTGCCAGCAGCATTTACTCAGTCCCCAGCACAGCCCATTGCTGTGGCTGTACCTCATCCTCCCGCCCCAGCGCCGCCCTAATTCCTGGATAAACACCCCAGCCCCTCCAGGGAGACGCTGGTGCCCGAGTGGGGCTGTGTCAGACGGTGCTGCCGGCGGAGCAGAGGAATTGGCACCTCGGGGGAGGCTGGGGTGAGGCGGCTTACGGAGATCTCCTGCAGAGGCTGAGCTGAGCTAACACAAGCAGCACGCAACCATTTCCCGCGGAAAATGTACGTGGCTTTGAGAACCTGCTGAGAGAGAAGGAAATTCCTGCTGCTCTTATCCCAGCTCCAACAAAGCCGTGTCCCTCTGGCAGGGCCCGGAGCCTCCCCGGGCTGAGCTGTGCCGAGCCAGCAGCAGCTCAGCGTCCGGTTTCTCACACCCTGAGCACTCTTTCCACAGGAGTTCAGCAGTGAAGCCAGCACCTTCTCCATCACGTGCAATAAACACTCTGCACTGGGGAATTTTGCTGTTTCCCACTCAGAGCTCAGAGCGGGGAGGTGCAGGAACCTGTGGCACCCCCCAGGGAGGGATAATTAACTCCAGCCCAACAAAGACACCCAGTGCCCCCCTCCACAGGGGTTTGGAAGTGCTGATTTCACTACATGACACCTGAATAACCCAGAATCAAAAAAAAGCAGGAGATGCCAGAAGCTTCTCTTTAAAGGGGAACAGTTCCCAGGGCAGGAATGGGAAGGCTCCTGCTGGGATGCCTCAAGGAAAACCTCACTGGTGCCAGGCCAGGCTGGACAGGCCTTGGGGCAGCCTGGTCCGGTGGAAAATGTCCCTTCCCCGTGGCAGGGGATGGAACTGGGTGGGCTTTAGGGTCCCTCCCAAGCCAGAGCAGTCTGTGGTGAACCAGGACTGATGGAATCCAGCTTTGCCAGGCACGAGATGTCTCTGAAGCATTTGATATTTCACACAGCTCAACAGCCCAGGACAGGCTCCTCTCCTCCCCTGTGCCTCCTCCTCCTCCCCAGGCTACAGAAACATCTGCTTCTCCACCAGTCAGCCACTTGCTAAGAGAAGCAAATTTCCAGTTGTACTTTTCACCCAGTGTACCCTAATTGCCAGAGAAAACAGGCTCTTGCAGCTTGTTTGATTCCTGCCATCTATTCATTTGTTCTTAAAAGCCAAGCTCCCGCTGAGCCGCCTCTCCTGCACATGCCAGCTATTATTTTAATATGGAGATCAGCTCTGGTTCCATGTGAGCTTCCCGGGGCACTCCGGGGCTGTTTCCACACACATTTCCACACTTGCACAACTGCTCAGGGCTCACAGGAGCAGCACTGGAGTGGATTCAGCCCAGCCCAGCTCCCCCTGGCACGGGGAGAGAAGTGGGAGGGAAGAAGCGACAAAAGTGCTGGGTTGAGGTAAAGTCAGGTTACCAGGTGAGGGAAAAGTGACACACAAGCAAAGAAGGAATGCGTTCCCTGCTTCCCACGGCAGGCAGGTGCTCAGCACGTGTGACAGGGACTTGGGAATGCAAACCCCACCACCCCAAATGTGCCCCCATCCCTGTCCCCCAGCTCTCCATGCTGAGCACAATGTCCTGGAGGCTGGGACATCCCTTGGGGCAGTCGGGATCAGCTGTCCCAGCTGTGTCCCCCCAGCCCCTGGTGCCCCCAGCCCCTCGCTGTGGGGTGGGCGAGGAGCAGAGCAGCCCCTGGCACTGTGCAGGTGCTGCTCAGCAGGGCCTGACACATCCCCGGGGGGTGCAGATCCCAAACACGGCCCCAGAGCAGCTGCTGGGAAGGAATAACTCCATAACCCCAGCCCAGGCACCCAGCAGTGTCTGCAGGGAGCTTTGCTGGGGGGTCCCAGTCCCGGCCCCAGCCCCTGTTTCACTCACACAGGTCCCTGGTGTTCTCCAAGTGAAACCCAGGGCAATTGGGATACTGGAAGATGCCCAAAAGGAAACATTTAATTCCCTAAAATATCCTTGGAAGTTTCCAAGGCCAGGTTGGACACTGGGGCTTGGAGCAGCCTGGAGGGTGGCCCTGCCACGGCAGGGGTGCTGCTGGATGATCCCTAAGGTCCCTTCCAACCCAAACCGCTCCATGATTCCATGACTTGGATATTTCCTTTCCCAGCACCAGCAGATCCCTCGGTGACCGGCCAGAGCTGTCAGATCATGGATCTGATGGTTCTTTATGGTCCTTGCAGGAACACGCGGATCGAGACAGTTTAGGGTAAGAGCAGATAAAAAGCTGTTGACAGGAACAGGGAAATTCATTCCCGGTCAGAGCACCACAGGCCCAGAACCGCCCCCCTTGCACGCAGCCGGAGCAGTCTCTGCTCGTTAGGGACAGAGAACGGGAGATCAGAGCAGACAGGGAGAAAATGGACTGCAGGCGTGTCAGGCTGCACAGCGCGGGGAGACGCAGTTCTGTCACACCGGGAGGGTTAGGGGTGGAACCAGAAATGAAAAGGTAACTGCTGCTCCAGCCTCTCCTGGCTCGGGAAAGGGAGGGGGAAGGGAATGGCAGGCTGAGGAACCGGGTGAGCCAGACCTGGCCACTGCTGCGTCCCTCAGCGTGGGAGCTCCGTGTGCTGGGACAGGGCAGCAGGCAGGGCTGGCTCTGGCTCAGGGGCTGCTGCTCCCCAGAGCTCAGGGGTGAGGAGCAGGGATGGAAACGCCCAAGTGCTGCTCAGCCTCAGCCTCCCATCCCTCCCTTCCCATGCTGAAGGGCTGTTCCCAGCTGGAATCCAAACCTGCAGCCCGGCAGCGGGACAGGAACCAGCTGAGGGCCACCAGCCCCTGGCAGAGCTGCAGCACAGCTGGTCTGGAGAAACGTCCTCCCCAAAAACCGACACGGAGCAGGGAGCCTCTCACAGCTCCCCGCTGTGGGAGCAGGGCAGGGACAGCGGGGACAGAGCCATTTGTTACTCATTTCTTCACAGACCCTCCAAAAAGGCTTCAAAATGAGCCACTGAAGGGCTGGCAGAGCCAGTCCTGTGAGGAAGGGCTGAGGCTGCTGCTTCCCAGTACCACAGATACCTCTGGAAGCAGAGTCCCTTCCCTTCCACACCCATTCCCAGCCCCACGCTGAAGCCCCCGGGGGTTGCTGCACATCCTCAGCCCCACCGGACAGCCCTGGGACACCAGCCCTGGCACCTTTCATCACCCTGGCACCGCACCTGCAGCGCTCCCACCATTCTCATCCCTCCCCAGGGTGGTTTTGTGTTTTCCACCTCAGTGGCTCTCACCTACAGCACTCAGCCCTGTTCGTCCACACGCCTTAAAGGCAGCCCCAACTGCTGCTTTTATTTGGTCCCTCTTAAAAATACTGCAAAAACCTGTTAGTGCTGTGCTGAAAGACAAAACAGCCTTGGATCATCTCAAAGAGGAGGTGTAAATTTTTTAAAGGTTTCTTTGCACTGCCTGCTCACTTCCCATGGATTGCCTGGGAAGAGGCAAACAAGCCCAAAGCAGGAATAACAGAGGGAACTGAAGGCATCAGATCAGGAAAAAGGTACCACAAAAGAACAACAATTACAAGATTACCCTCACGAAGTGCAGGTTTAAACCAGGTTTAAATTAATCTGTGAGGCCCAGAGATCCCCGATCCCTGTGCTTCCCCTGGGATCAGTCACAGGCTGGAAGGACAATTTTCCCAAGCTCATGCCCACTGCAGGAGCTCAGCTGAGCACACGCCACACCACACCCAAGCACTGTTCAATTCACATCTCTTTTTAGCAATTTAAGTACAAATCCATGTGAATCTGAGGCCAACTCCACCACAAAGCCTTGAGCAGGCCCAGGCAGACCTGGAGCATCCCTGCCCACACAGCAGAGCACCAGGAATCCACTGCCAAGAGCACAAAAGGAGGATTAAACTTCCTAAAGTGGAATTGCTGCAGGTTCCAAGCTCCCAAAGGAACCCAAGGGGCCTTTCCCCTCCCTCCAGTCCAGTCTGGCCCAAGGACCAGTTTGGGCACTGGGCAGGGGCTGCAGGAGCAGCTCAGCCCCACTGTGAACACTTTGTTTCCAGACAGGGCGGATAAACCAGAACACCCCAGGAGATCTGGGGATCCCTCACTTGGGCTTTGCTGCCTTGAGCATGGAAAAGACACAGCTCCTGAAAAACCACAGCAGCCAGTTCTAAATTACCTGCCAGCAGCACCACAGGGGCCACACTGGCACAGCCCACAGTCCTGGAGCCTTTAACCCCTTTTCAGCAGCTCCTTTGAAAATCCACGTTAAACCAGACTAAACCAGTTCTGCTTCTCCCACGTTCCAGCTTCGTAAGACCAGAAAAACAGAAATAAGAACTCAGCCTTGGACATTTGTCCTGCCGCACCCTCCCAGTCACTCACCTCCCAGCAGGAGCCACCAGCACTGCCCACCACAATCCTGCCCTGGAAAAAGCAGGAGCCTCTGCCAGTGCCTCCTTTAAAGGGCCACAGCCCTCCCACAGCTGAGAAGGGTCAGCTTAGATTAGGCAGGGCCTAATTAGGACCAGCTGATCCTGCTAAGCTGAGTGTGATCACTCACACCAGAATTATTGCAACCACGGATTTTTTGAACACTGGAATGAAGGGGTTGAAATTGCATTTTAAATCATTTTAAATCGAAATTTGAGAAACTTCCTCCCAAAAATCACTGATTTACACATATTATCCACACCATGTCTACTCCCACTTGCGGAATCAGAGTTCCCACTTTTATTCCAAAGCATGCTTCAGTGGCCTGGCCTGCCACACTTGTCCCTGGTGTAACCAGGAGAGGAAAATATTTTCCCTGACTCAACACAACCCAAAAGTGCTGACTGGGGGTGGTGGGGGACAAAAAGGGATTATTTGTTTGTTTTGGTGGTGAACATTGCTGAAATCGGGGGGCAAATCCTGATATAAGCGAGGGGGGGGATGGTTTTAGATGAAAAGTTGAAAAAGTGGAGAGGTTTAGATCAGATATTGGGAATAAATTCCTTCCCTGCTGTGGTTTCCCCATCCCTGGCAGTGTCCAAGGCCAGCCTGGATGGGATTTGAGGTCCCTCTGACCCAAACCGTCCCAGGATTTTCCGAAATCCCCCAAGCCCAGACCTCAGTCCCCAGAGCCCCTCGGGGGGGGTTCGCAGCCTGTGCACAAACTCTGCTCTACGTGGGGGGCTCTTCAGTCAATTGCTTTGGAAGGAGAATTACCCAGATTAATTTGGGAACACAGGGCCACGCTTTAATTGGCATCAGGCCCTCCAAGGCGTGTTCCATGGGACTGGCAGTGAAGTGCCCCCGGGGAATGAAGACACCAACCCATCGCACCGGAGACAAGAATTAATGACCCCATAAAACACTCCCTGGTGCGCCCGAAAGCAAAACTGGCAATATTTATAAATTAAAATTTAGCATTTCCAAGCCTCCTACTGGCAGCAGCTGTACTGAGGCAGGAGTTACTGACAGCCCTGAACCACAACAAACCGACCTGAAAAAAACCAAGAAAACAACAGCCCTGGCAAAGAGATTTTCTTCTTTATCAATTCCAGCTGCTGATAAATGACTGATGTAAGCTGGTGTTACCAGGCTGGCAGCAAACTTGTTATTTCTGAACTTGTTCTCAAGACACACGATAATATATTGTGGATATTGATGTTCTGTTGACAATCCTTTGACCTTGCAAAATTTCATGGAAGACAAATGCACAGGCCATGGACTGAGCTGCAATATTTTTTTAATGACAGGCCAGAGAAGATTGAAGGAGAAGTTCCCAACCCTGGATCCATCATTATTTCTCACTGCCTTCACAACTGAGAAGTGGTTGATGAATGACAGTATTTTTAAACGTACCCAATCAAAATTTAGCCTCAAAGTCCTGATGTCAAAACCCCACACTTGTACAGGTTGTTTTGACAAGGAAAATCATAGGGTTTGCAGAACCTGCTTCCCCAGAATGAGATTCCTTGGAGTCGGGAGAGAGCAAACCAAGAGTCTGTGGGAACGGCTCCCAGGGAGCCTCTCCCAGCCAGGAAAGTGCTGGAGCTGCAAAAAGGGGAAATGCTCAGCTGCAAAACACAGCTGGGAACTGTTCAGTGCTTTGGAATCCCAGGATGCTGTCCTGGAAGGGACCCTAAATCCCATCCAACCCCCTGCCACAGGAAGGGACAATTCCATACCCCAGGTTCTCATCCCGAGCTTCCCTGTGGGGTAATTCCTGCTACAAAGGGACAGAAGAACAAGGGAAAGGTTTCCACAGCTCTCTAAAAAAACCCAACCCAACCCAACTTCTCTCAAAAGCCCAGCAGAAAGCAGTGCCCTGCTCTGGCCTGGGTGATGCAGAATGATTGAACACAAGTGACATGAACCAAACAGTGCCAGGACACAGGGAATGGCTTCCCAGTGCCAGAGGGCAGGGATGGATGGGATATTGGGAAGGAATTCCTGGCTGGGAGGGTGGGGAGGGGCTGGGCTGGAATTCCCAGAGCAGCTGTGGCTGCCCCTGGATCCCTGGCAGTGCCCAAGGCCAGGCTGGACACTGGGGCTGGGAGCAGCCTGGGACAGTGGGAGGTGTCCCTGCCATGGCAGGGGTGGGACAGGATGGGCTTTGAGGTCCCTTCCAACCCAAACCACTCTGGGATTCCGTGATTTGTTTTGCACTTTTCATTTTTTTCTTGGCGCTTTGTTAAAACCTTGGATTTTCCTGCCTCTTCAGGGATTTCTGTGCTCTGACACTTTCACCTCCTGCTGCTGTTTCAGGAATCACCTGAAGAGCTCCAGCCAGCGCTGACACAGGGCTGAGGGGTGGTGGGTTGTGGGTGAGCTCCCAGCACCCCCCAGCTCCTCTGCCCCCCAAAACAACACCTCTGCTTGGCTTCCTGCAGCAGCAGCAGCGGGAAAAGCCCCTCCAAATTCCCTCCTGGCTGCTGGATGCAAACCATTGCGTTTGTACTGCAGCAGCCTCTGCCTGTTCCCTTTTGGGTACAAATGAAACACCGAGCCTGGATCCCAGAGATCCAAACCCCCGGAGATCCCTGCACGTGCCAACACCGTGGAACCTCCCACAGAGCCTCCAGGATGGGCAGCAGGGCAGGAGCAGCAGCTCGGGGAGGTGCTGCCTAAAGAGGATTTTTTACTATTCAGTATTTCCTGTGCCTGGGAGAGCTGCTGGAATTCTGGCAGTTCCCCAGGCAGAGGGAGAAAGGGGAACCCTGGAACCCAGGTGATCATTGCAGCCCTGGATTTGTCCCTGCATCCAGGAGAGCCCCTGAGCAGTCACTCGACATCTCTTGCAGCACCTCCGGGCACACGCTGCATTTCCTTCTGTAACAAAAGCGAGGGACAAAGGTCGGGAAAAAACAGAAAAATTGATCTGCAGTCACAGCTCCGCACGCTGCCCTGCTTTAAACAGCACGGTGGCAATCAAAAGAGTCTGTGTAAAGCTTAAGAATGGTAATTTCCCTTGAACGTCTTCAAAGGTTTTTGCCCTTCGTGTGGGGAAATAAGGGAAAGGGCAGGGCAGGGATCTGGAATTACCGACAGCATCGGGAGAGGCCGGCACGGAGATCGATAACTGCAGGGATTGGTGTGATAGCAGCAATACTGCACAGGATAGGAGCAGGCTACAGAGACAACTCCGAACTTCCCTGCTAAGGACAGGAATCTTTGGCCATGCTGCGATCCCACGGAAAAGCTGGAATTGGATTTTTAAACCAAAGCTGGCACTGGATTTTTAAACCAAACCTGGCACTGGATTTTTAAACCAAACCTGGAATTGGATTTTTAAACCAAAGCTGGCACTGGATTTTTAAACCAAAGCTGGCACTGGATTTTTAAACCAAACATGGAATTGGATTTTTAAACCAAACCTGGCACTGGATTTTTAAACCAAACCTGGAATTGGATTTTTAAACCAAACCTGGCACTGGATTTTTAAACCAAACCTCTCAAGCTGCCCAGCAAACGCTCGGTGCCCATCGGAAAATCAGCCCATCCTCGTTCTGCAATTGTCCTCCCTCCCTCCCTCCCTCCCTCAGCAGCTCCTCACCCTGCCAGGTGCTGAGGAGGCCTTGGGGCACAGGCAGGTGTGCGGACAGGTTTGGGGGCTGTCAGGTTTGGGGACAGGTTTGGGGACAGTCAGGTTTGGGGACAGGTTTGGGGGCTGTCAGGNTAGGGGCTGTCAGGTTTGGGGACAGTCAGGTTTAGGGGCTGTCAGGTTTGGGGGCTGTCAGGTTTAGGGGCTGTCAGGTTTAGGGGCTGTCAGGTTTGGGGACAGTCAGGTTTAGGGGCTGTCAGGTTTGGGGGCTGTCAGGTTTAGGGGCTGTCAGGTTTAGGGGCTGTCAGGTTTGGGGACAGTCAGGTTTAGGGGCTGTCAGGTTTGGGGGCTGTCAGGTTTAGGGGCTGTCAGGTTTAGGGGCTGTCAGGTTTGGGGACAGTCAGGTTTAGGGGCTGTCAGGTTTGGGGGCTGTCAGGTTTAGGGGCTGTCAGGTTTAGGGGCTGTCAGGTTTGGGGACAGTCAGGTTTAGGGGCTGTCAGGTTTGGGGGCTGTCAGGTTTAGGGGCTGTCAGGTTTAGGGGCTGTCAGGTTTGGGGACAGTCAGGTTTAGGGGCTGTCAGGTTTGGGGGCTGTCAGGTTTAGGGGCTGTCAGGTTTAGGGGCTGTCAGGTTTGGGGGCTGTCAGGTTTGGGGACAGTTCAGGTTCTCATGGAATCCCAGAACGGTTTGGGAGTGGAAGGGACCTAAAACCTCGCAAAGCAGCTTTCCCTGGAACAGCTCTAACCTCCCATGCCTGTTCAGATTCCCACCTGCTGAACCTCTGGATCTCTCAGAATATCCCAAAGTCCGATCTGGCACTGTTGTACCCCTTGTCAGGGCTGGAGATCCCTGGCTGAGAGGCCGGGGCAGAGCACTTGTGTTGGGACTGAAAGGGGGAAAATGGAGGTCAGAGACACGGAAGAGACCCTCCCCTGGGAGGGTGGGGAGGCCCTGGCACAGAATTCCCAGAGCAGCTGTGGCTGCCCCTGGATCCCTGGCAGTGCCCAAGGCCAGGCTGGACACTGGGGCTTGGAGCAGCCTGGGACAGGGGGAGGTGTCCCTGCCATGGCAGGGGTGGGATGGGATGGGATTTAAGCTCCCTTCCCACCAAAGCCATTCCATGACTCTAAATGATGTCATTAATTAAACCTTTGTATTGCACCAGCACTCCCCGCCCCACTCCTGCCCAGCTCAGGCTGAATCCCGGCTGTGACGTACCACAGAATTCCCAGATTCCCGTCTCCTCTCCGTTCTGCTCTGCCACGGTGCTCCAGTGGGAATTGTTGCTCGGAGGATTCTCCCACTCGCCAGGCCCTGGTTTGTGTCGCCTCCTCCCACTGAATTATTTACAGCAGCCACGGAGCCATATGGCACTGGGAGAAAACAAACAAGAGGCAGCTCGGAAAGGCTTCTTAGGAAAGGAAAAATGAGCCCTGAAGAAGGAAATGAGGCTTTGTCTTGGATCATCCCCTTAGGGAAGGGGCTTTTCCCCCACAGCTCATCGTGGGCTGCCCCATGGAGAAAAGGTAAAGCAAAATCAAAACAGACCAGGGAGAAAACCTGGAGGCTGTGAGCTGGCTGAGGCGGGTTCTGTGCCAGGGTTCGGGTAAAAGAGAGATGAAAATGGGAACAAAAAATCCCCTGGAGGATGCAGGGTACGCTGCTGATGTCAGGGGGCTGTGCCAGGGTCCCACAGCCTGGGGAAGCCGGAGCGCTGAGCCCAGGCTGTGCCAGAGACACTGCAGGCACCGCTCAGCACTTAGAGAGGTTTCGGTTATTCCCGGGCAGCTTTAATTGATGCTCCTGCCCCTCCCTATCCCACGGGAATGTGCTGCCAGCCCTCCACAACCCCAGCACTGCCCTGCCAACCCCTTCCGGTGCCAGAGGCACAGAACTGAGAATGGTTTGGGTGGGAAGGACCTTAAATCCCACCCAGAGCCACCCCTGCCATGGCAGGGACACCTCCCACTGTCCCAGGCTGCTCCCAGCCCCAATGTCCAGCCTGGCCTTGGGCACTGCCAGGGATCCAGGGGCAGCCACAGCTGCTCTGGGAATTCCAGCCCAGCCCCTCCCCACCCTCCCAGCCAGGAATTCCTTCCCAATATCCCACCCATCCCTGCCCTCTGGCAGTGGGAAGCCATTCCCTGTGTCCTGTCCCTCCATCCCTTGTCCCCAGTCCCTCTCCAGCTCTCCTGGAGCCCCTTTAGGCACTGGAAATGTGTCCCCAGCCGGGGACTGAGCCCTGGTGCCAGCCCAGCGTCCCCTGTGATGCCCCAGCCCAGTGGAAGAACAACCCACCAAGGGAAATAATCCTCCCTGGGAGGGTGGGCAGGCCCTGGCACAGGGTGCCCAGAGCAGCTGTGGCTGCCCCTGGATCCCTGGCAGTGCCCAAGGCCAGGCTGGACACTGGGGCTGGGAGCAGCCTGGGACAGTGGGAGGTGTCCCTGCCATGGCAGGGGTGGGATGAGATGGGCTTGAAGGTCACTTCCAACCCAAACCATTCCGGAATTCCCTGATAAATGCTCTAAATAAGCCAATCCCCTGCTGAGTGTCCCCGGGAAACATCTGTTGACACTTTTCCACGGCCTCAGTCCCTGAAGGGCACAAACAGGAGAGGAAATTCCCCATTCCCTGAACTGAACAGGCCAATTCCACGGTGGGGTCTGAGCCCACATTTTGCTATTCCAGACCCTGAGGGGGTAATTCCTGAAGTGTTCATGAGCTGTAACCTCCCCATTTCCCCGGGGGAAAACAGAGAGAGATTCCCTTCCCCTTGGGCAGCTTTACCCTCATTTAGCACAGAACAAGCAGCCAAGGACGCTGCATTTCACACCTTTCCTCGGGGCTGGCACCTCCTTACCCGGCAGCAAACTCCTGTCAGCCCTCCCTGGAGGGAGGCAAAGCTGCTCCTCACTGAAAAACAGGGGAAACACAAAATCATTGCCCTTTGTTATTTATTCGTGCTAAATTTTCATTTCACATGTTCAATGGAAAGCTGGTGGTGCCTCAGAGGGGGCGGAAAGCTGCGCACGGATACCCGTGCCCTGGGGAGATTGGCAGTACTTGGGCACGCAGTAAACATGCAGGATTTTGATTTTTTAAAAAAAAAAATCCCGTTTAAAATCCCAGTTTTAAGGTAAGTGATGGATTTAACCTGTCCACAAGGACGAAGCATCCCCTCTGGCAGCGGTGCCAGGACCCGAGCTGGGTAGAGTGAGTGCAGGATACTCCTGCCCACATGGGTGTGAGCCTTTGGTGTCTGTCCCAGCTCCTCACCCAACTGCCCAGGGAGATATTTGCCTTATAAAACGTTCTGGAAGTTCACAGCAAACCGCAAAATCCGCTTTACAAATGGCTTACACAGGTCAGGACTGAAACGGAGCCTTTGTCCCTTTGATGTGCAGGAGCAAGTGCGGGTTTTATTCTTCTTTTGACATTTAAATTGTGATAAAACCCCTCGCCACGGCAGCCTGGCAGGGAGTGCTGGTTGTAGCAGCTCTTCCCTTTGCTCACATGGTTTTCCTTTATCCTGCTGAAATGGGATGCTCCAAAGGATTCACCCAAGGCAAAGCCTGGCAGATGTGGCGCTTGGGGACAAGGGTGAGCGGTGGCAGCGCTGGGTTGGACTCGATGCTCTAAGAGGCCTTTCCCAACCCAAATGGCTCAGTGATTCCCTGATAAATCTGCATTTCATTCCCAGGGGGGATCCTCCCACAGCCTAAACTGCTGCCTCAGGCACCCTCGTGCTGTGCCCACCCTCAGCCCGTGGGGTGAGGGGACAGACCGGTGACACAATTCTGGCACGGCTTGGACGCTTTAAACGGGAGCAAATTCTCTCCCTGGGCAGTGCCCCCGTCAGAGGATGGGGCCTTCGGCTGGGTCTGGCACAGCCCCCAGGACCCCCAGCCTGGCACTGCCCCGCCACCACCCCAGAGCCTGGGACACCCAGGAGAACCAGGGAGAACCCCCTTGGCAGTGGGATGGCTCAGGGAAGGGGGCTTTTCACTGCGAGCGGTAAAACCCCGGCCCGGAGAGGTGCGGGAGCTCCATCCCTGGAAGCGTTCAGCGTGTCGGGCGTGCCCTGGAGCAGCCTAGCACAGGGCAAGGTTGGTGTCCCGGCCACCAGCGCTGGGGCAGCCGCATCACTGCCACCCTCCCTGGCCCTCGCTGATGGCCCAGGGACCTGCCAGGAGCTCCTCACACACCGCAGGGCTCCCGGGATGGCCCCGGGCACTGGCTGCCCTCTGACCAGCCCTGAGAACGAGCTGCTGTTTGAAACGGTGCCCCCTTCCAGCACACAGATAACTCTTGCGACATCCGCGTTCCTTCGAATCTCTTCCCCCAGCCCTGCTGCAGCCCAGCTGCCGTCACCTCTCCAGAAGCAGGAGGCGACACGGGCATCTGTTCCTCCATCAGCTGCGTCCTGCTGCGCCACGGGACTTCCCTGAGCTCCCAGGCAAAGCCCTCGCAGCTCTGCCCTCCCCGCGGGCCCCGCTGGTGACAATGCCCCGGAGCCGCTCCTGGCCATGGTCGCACTCCGGCGGAGCGGGGGAGGCGGTCGGGGAGGGACCGTCACCGCGGCTTTGCCGCTTCTCTCCAAATGTCACAGCTCTCCCCGTCATGGAGCTTGATGATCCGTGAATGCTGCAAAGCATCCACCAGCAGCAGTGGTGGGCTTTTAGAGGCCGAGCTGCTGCCAAGGCTCCCAGCAAATGCCTTCCCTTTCAGCTGCTCAGCCTCCAGCTGCCAGGAGCCTCTGTTTGCGTCTGTCAGGGCCACCTCTTTCCCCTAAATTCAAGCCCATCTCCGTTTGGAAGCAGCAGAGTCAACACTAAACAGTCTGGGGGAGGCTGCGGTCCAGAAAACCACTCCAGTCCATCTTCACCGCGAGATGTGGGGAGCAGCAAAAGCTGCCCTGGGAGTGGGAGGAGCGTGGGATGCTGCAGGGCAGATGCTGAGGGGTGGGGGTGTTCCCGTGGGGTGCCCTTTGCTCTGCCCCACATCCGCGGCACTGAGCGCAGCAGGGAAGGGGCTGGGCACTGCCCATGGGTGCAGGGACCTGGGACAGGGGCGTGGAGTGCCAGCACAAGGGGGAATGGCTTCAAGCTGGAGGAGGCAGATTTACATCAGATTTTTAGGAAGGAAGGAATTCCTGGCTGGGAGGGTGGGGAGGGGCTGGGCTGGAATTCCCAGAGCAGCTGTGGCTGCCCCTGGATCCCTGGCAGTGTCCCAGGCCAGGTTGGATTGGGCTTGGAGCAGCCTGGGGCAGTGGGAGGTGTCCCTGCCCTGGCAGGGGTGGGAATGGGTGGGCTTTAAGGTCCTTTGTATCCCCAATCCTTCTGGGATTCCATGACACCATCCTGCCTGCACCTCCTCTTCCTACAACCCTCAGTTTTCCTGCCCCAACCCAGAAAAAAACCNCCTGGATCCCTGGCAGTGTCCCAGGCCAGGTTGGATGGGGCTTGGAGCAGCCTGGGACAGTGGGAGGTGTCCCTGCCCTGGCAGGGGTGGCACTGGGTGGGCTTTAAGGTCCTTTGTATCCCCAATCCTTCTGGGATTCCATGACACCATCCTGCCTGCACCTCCTCTTCCTACAACCCTCAGTTTTCCTGCCCCAACCCAGAAAAAAACCTGATCAGGACTGGTCCACACTTAAATGACAATCTTCCAGTAATTTATCTTCACCTCCAAATTTCTAAACAAAGATCTTTAAGCAATCCTCCCTCGGAGATATCAAATCCTGTTCCTCTGCCCGTGATTTGATGGAGCAGATATGCAGGGATGATTTCAGCTAAGCTTCCAAAAATCTCTTTTTTTACCAGCATTGATTATCCGGCTCAGAGCTTCCCTGCCGAGTGCTGGAGGTGGCAGCCCCTCATCTCCCAGCTCCAGCACCGGCTCCCTTCATTCCCATGGGAAAAGCAGGCAGATGGGACGGGATGCTGCTCTCAGGGACAGCAGCCAGGATTTCTACCCCATAGCAGAGGGCCATGGGAAGGGTGTGGCAGTCCTGGAGCTGCTCTTAGCTTGGGAAACGCAGCGAGATGCACAAGGATGCTCCAGGACAGGGATGGAGAGAGGAGGGATAAGGAACAGGGTTTGGATTTGGACTGCCCCACCCACAGAGCGAAAACGTGGCTGCACTTTTCTGTATCTCCTTTGAATTGAAATAATTATGAAGTTCTTGAGCACTGGCAGTTCCTGGGCAAGGCTTTCACTCTGGAAATGTCCCAGTCCAATATGGACACACAAACCTGCTGATCCCAAATATTTTCCCTAATGCAACAGAAAGAACTAGCAGGGAAATGCGAGTTCCCTCCCTTTTCTTGGATCTGTCATCTCATTTTGTGCAAAAAATGTTTGCTAAACAAAATGTCTGTGGAATTCTTGCCATGGGCAGAGAAAGAGGGGTTGTGAAGGGCTGTGCTGGATCAAGCCACAGCTCCAACATCCAACCCCTGCTCCAACAGGTCACAAACAGGTCCAGCTCATGGTAAAGCTGCACCTCAGCCTCAGAGATGCTTCCAGGATAGAGTGGAAAAGAAAATCCGTTTTTGCTGCTTTGCTTTCAGCCTTTGCCACCGTCCTGCCTCAGGCTCCCAGCAGGAGCATTAACCACAGCACACAGGGATGGCCCAGGGGCTTTCACACTGGAACACATTCACCACCTGGGATCTGAGCTCCTGAAGACTTCCCGTGTGAAATTAGACTTTGGAATTAGGCTTCAGAGTGCTCTCACATCATTTCAGACACCCAGCAGTCACTGAAAACGCTCCTGGTAACTTCACAGACCCACACCCTGTACTAAAGACACGTTAGAGCCTTGGTAACACAAGGCTTTGCACAGGATGAGAAGGCAAACCTGGCCCAAGATCTCAAATGAAGATGACAAAGAGAAGGAAGAAAGGTAAAGCACATTCCTGAAGCTCCAGGTACTAGAAAAACATTTCAGAACAAGGTGGAGACATTTCAGGGGAGGGGTGCAGGGTAAGAACAGCAATTTAACTGAAATAGCATCAGGAGTTCAGTGCCTACAAACCACGGTGCCTTGTGAGCGCACCCGTTGTGTTCACACAGCTGCTGAACCCCGAGCTGGGGGTGACGGGGCATTTCCCTCTGGGCAAAGCTGCCCTTCCAGCGCCCCGCGAGAAATCCGTTCCGTTTCCCTGTTCATTTTCCCATGGGATGTGGTACCAAAAAGGTTTCCTTACAAATATGGGGCAGACACCCATCGAACCCCAGCGTGGGGACTCGGCAGCGCTGCCACCGCTCCCCAGCTGCCCCCGCCCAGGGCAGCAGCCTCGGCCTCCTCCTTCTTTTCCTCCTCTTTTTCCTCCTCTTCTCTTTCTCCTCCTCCTTTTCCTCCTCCTTTTTTCCTCCTCTTTTTCCTCCTCTTCTCTTTCTCCTCCTCCTTTTCCTGCTCCTTCTTTTCCTCCTCTTTTTCCTCCTCCTTCTCTTTCTCCTCCTTCTTTTTCCCCTCCTTTTCCTCCTCTTCTCTTTCTCCTCCTCCTTTTCCTGCTCCTTCTTTTCCTCCTCTTTTTCCTCCTCCTTCTCTTTCTCCTCCTTCTTTTTCCCCTCCTTTTCCTCCTCCTCCTCCTTCAGCTGCAGAGTCAAAGCTGCCCTTCAGCCTCTCCTCTACCACGTGTGCCGCCCCGCAGCATCGTTGCATCCCAGAGTATCCCTGCACCCCACAGTATCCCTGCAGCCCAGAGTATCCCTGCATCCCACAGTATCCCTGCACTCTGCCCATCCCTGCACCCCAGAGTATCCCTGCACTCTGCCCAGCCCTGCACCCCAGAGTATCCCTGCACCCCAGAGTATCCCTGCATCCCAGAGTATCCCTGCACTCTGCACATCCCTGCATCCCAGAGTATCCCTGCATCCTGCCCATCCCTGCACCCCAGAGTATCCTTGCACCCCACAGTATCCCTGCACCCCAGAGCATCCCTGCACTCTGCACATCCCTGCACCCCAGAGTATCCCTGCACCCCAGAGTATCCGTGCATCCTGCCCATCCCTGCACCCCAGAGTATCCCTGCATCCTGCCCATCCCTGCACCCTGCCCATCCCTGCACCCCAGAGTATCCCTGCATCCTGCCCATCCCTGCACCCTGCCCATCCCCGCCTCAGTGGGAGGAGAGGCCCCATGCCCCCGTGTTCAGCGCGGGGTGAGGTGGCAGCTGCGCTCCTGTGCCAGCAGCCTCAGCTCAGTGCGGCTCCCTCTGACCTCCGAGAGTCCTCTCAGGCTGCATTGAGCTCCCCACTCCGAGATTTCCCCTACAGGAGCAGCATTTCCCTTTGGAAGGACAGGGGTTAGCGCAGGCTTTCCGATCTGTGCTGCTCAGTCCCAAAGTGCCCCCTCGGGCAGGGAGGGTGGCACCTGGAGTGACCCTCCCTGCCAGCTGCCTGGGCAAACAGCAGATCCCTGCTGGGCTCACACTGGGCAAATTCCCCCAAAAAGTCCTATTTTCTATCTCTTTTCCATTTCTTTTCAGCAAATCCGTTTGTCTCAGCTATCAGGGATGCTCAGACACGCTGTGCCGCCCTTCCTTGCCTTAGGAGCCTCGCCTGCAGGATGGCACCACCCGATGTGCCAGGTGCCCCTGCACCGTGTGGGGTCATTCGATGGCAACAAAAGCCAAGTCCCGCCGTGTAAAGTCACCCCCCGCACAGGCCCCGAGGCTCCTCGGAATAATCGTGCCCAGATCCAGCCTCTGGCACGAGCAAATCTCCTTCCTCGCAGTGAGAGGGATTAGATTTCTGTGAGATTGTGTTCAAAAGGAATAAGGTACAAAAGACTGAGATGAATCCAGGCTGATGAATCCAGGCTGATGAATCCCTGACATCTCTGTTTGCCCTGTGACACTGCAGGACGTGGAATTCATGGAACAGAAGAGAATCCCAGGATCCCTGAGGTTGGAAAAGCCCTCCCAGCCCACAGAGCCCCAGCTGTGCCTGATGCCCACCTTGTCCCCAGCCCAGAGCCCTGAGAGCCACCTCCAGGAATTCCTTGGGCACCTCCAGGGATGGGCACTCCAAACCTCCCTGGGCAGTTCCAAGGCCTGAGCACCCTTTCCATGGGGAAATTCCTGCTGCTGTCTAACCTGAGCCTCCCCTGGCCCAGCCTGAGGCCGTTCCCTCTTGTCCTGCTGAAATTTGGGAGGTGATGGATGAGTATCCACTCCCGAGTCCGGGCTCCTGAGCTCGGGATGCAGCCATGGACACCTGGCCCTGGGCAGAAGTGCCCAGCTCTCCTGCCCAGCCCTGCTGCAGGATCCAGCCCTCCTCACTGTCAGTGAAGGATGAACACCTCGCTCACTCTCCTTCAGTTCAGACCAAGTTATGCCACAGAATCCCGGAATGGTTTGGGCTGGGAGGGACCTCAAAGCTCATTTTGTTCCACCCCTGCCCTTGGCAGGGACACCTCCCACTATCCCAGGCTGCTCAGATCAGGGCTATTAATTATCCTCGTAAAACATCGTCAGATCTCCAAGTGGTTTTTGAAGAGAAACGTTATCACACTTCTGTATTTGATGTATTTGACATATTTAGAACAAACAAAAGGTCAGGTCTGAGAGCCCAGACCGAGAGATTTCATTTCTCATTATCCTCGAAGCCTTAATGACCGTGACGATTTCACAGGTTTAACAACACGCAGGAAAGGTGTCCTTCGGGCAAGCTCCACATCTCAAAGCCATTAGCTGGGAATTCAGGTGTCATGAGGAGAAAACACGCAGCAAAAACGGATTTGCGGGGCACCGCACCAGCCAACTTGTTAGCAAGTCGTGCTCTCCTTCAGCACTGAGGAGCTGTCAGCAGCCTGACAAAAACCCTCCGGAACAGCAAAATAACAGCCGGGATAAATGGAAATGAGAACACCTCGGGACACGGAGAAATTCAAACGGTGGAAGAGGAATGTGCAAACGCGAAACAGCACCGTGGGGCACTCGGGCTGTGAGGGGAGCAGGAGAGGCAGGGGTGGGCAGAGGAGAGGGGACGGCCAGGCTGGCGCTGCTGATCCCACAAGTGCAGTTTGGGAATGTGAGGCAGCTGTGCAGGAGAGAGCGAGAGCTCCACCACCCTGCAGTGGCCATCCCTTACCAAGTGATCCTACACACAGCCCCAAAAATCCCCCAGTGAGCCCCTGCCCCAAACCTTCGCCCCCTGGCTCTGCAGGGCGAGCACGCAAAGCCTCACCTGAGGAGTTCAGACCCTCAGAGCAGGACGCGTTGCTGAGCTGCAATCACACATCGTGACAGAGTAGGTTTTTCATGTGATTGTTACAAGTCGTGTGGGAAAATTTGATAAAGAGCTTTTCAACACCGACTGGAGTGGAGGAAACAGCTTGTGAGGGTGGGCAGGCCCTGGCACAGGGTGCCCAGAGCAGCTGTGGCTGCCCCTGGATCCCTGGCAGTGTCCCAGGCCAGCCTGGGACAGTGGGAGGTGTCCCTGCCCATGGCAGGGGTGGGATGGGATGGAATGGGATTTAAGGCTCCTTCCAACCCAAACCACTCTGGGATTCCATCATTACAAGTGAAAAACTGGGGGAGGGAGTTTCAGTAACCTCAGGGCTGCTGCAGGTCATGGTCCTACACACAAATTTAGGAGACCTTTGGAAATTCTTCCTACCCCAGTGGAGCATTTGATTTCTTTTTAGGGCTGCAGAGCACAACCACCTCACATGAACCCTTACATCAATTACATGAACTTTTCTTGCCATCCTTATTTAAATGATACAATTATCTCCCAATTTGCTGCCTACTTAGCTGGTTGTGTTCTTTTCAGTTATTATTCTCATCATATCGCTTTCCCTCTTTTTCTTTTCTCTTATTTCTCCAGCTCACAATTGCCTCCACTGTATTCTCTGATTACTGCTGTATTTCATCTTTGTAACAAGCCAAAAGCCCCCCCGAGCTGCAGTGCAGCTCCAGCAGGAGAACAAGCCCTGCTCCTCATTATCCTGGGCACTCTTTGTTCCTCCTGCCAGGACTGACCGGGCGCTTCCCGCCTGACCTCCTGCTTCCCGGGGCTCTGCTGACCTTTCCCACTGCTGTTCCAGCCTGCCGAGCCCCTCTCCTCTCCCTGACTCCTGGAGAGGTTTGTTTCCCTCACCATGTTCCAGGCCCTGCCCTGATTACATTCCTTGGTGTTGTTTGGGTGTGAAGAGTCTCCTTTGCTGTTCCTGCTGGAGGTGAGAGTTCCTCTCCTCTTCCATGATTTTACCACTGCAGGCACAGAGGAAAACAAACCAGCATGGTGGGAGTTGGGGGGTGGAGAGCAGGAGAGGAAGGAATTCCATCTGCCAGGGCTGGAGGAGCTCAGGATGCAGGCTGGCCATGTCTGTGTGCACACACACGACATAGGTAACATTTGGAAATCAGGGGATTATTCAGGTTGGAAAAGCCTGGAAGTCCATTGGCTCCAACCATTCCCCCAGCGCTGCCAAGTGCCCAAGCGCCACATCCACAGGGCTTTTGAATCCCTCCAGGAATGGGGACTCCACCCCTTCCCTGGGCAGCTGTGCCAGAACTGGAGAGCTCTTTCCAGGAAGGAATTTTCCCCGTGTCCACCCTGAGCCTCCCCTGGCCCAGCCTGAGGCCGTTCCCTCTCCTCCTGTCCCTGTTCCCCGGGAGCAGAGCCCGACCCCCCCCAGCTGCCCCCTCCTGTCAGGGAGTTGTGGAGGTGCAAACTGGGAATGCCAGAAGCTCCTGGCTGTAACTTTGGGGTGTTTTGCTGTGCTCAGGGTGGTGGTGATGAGGAGGGGTGCCAGGGAGGGAGGAAGCACAGCAAGCACAGCTGATGGTTTGACCACTGAGGGAGGATTCAAAATCGTCCTCAAATTCTGGGCTTGGTGCTGAGACCCTGCACTTCCCCTAAAGGCAAAGGTTTCCTCCAACTCCTTCGGTGTGCCAGAGGCAGCCCGATGTCATCCTGGAAGCCAGGGATGCCCCAGGCCCTCGGCCGGCCATGAGCCCCACTCCCCTTTCCATGGGATCCGCTCCCAGGCTGTTCCCCTGCCCTCAGTGGGATGAGTCCTGCTACAGCAAATCCCTCGGGATCACAGAGGCTGTCACAGCTCTGCCTTTGCTGTTTGTGCCTGTGCCAATATTTACCACATTGAAATATTTCAGGGGGTTCGATACCTCACACCTCTCACACCTCAGTGTTGGGCATTCCATGGGATCCCAGGACGGTTCAGGTTGGAAGGGACCTTAAAGCCCACCCCATTCCAACCCCTGCCGTGGGCAGGGACAGCTCCCACTCGCTGCCAGAAATAAACGTCCTCCGAGCAGCAAGGGAAGAAGCAGCAGGACAAACTCTCAGGTCAGTGACGGAGGCTTGGGAGATTCCCCGTCCCTGGAATCAAGCTGAGCCCCCAGCAGGGAAAGCAATCCCTGACCCTGATGCCTGAGGTTCTGGCTTTTATATTTTTCAATCCTGCCCTGCCTGGTGTGGGACTCTGGAGTTCCTTGGAGCCTGTTGGCTGCTGCTCCCTTGTGCCAGACAGACACAACAAAGCCTCTCCCAGCTCGTTGCTCAAGGACACTCAGGCTGTCCCAGGCCCAAAAGGTGCAAACTGGGGCCTCTGGAGAGGGGGAGAAATGGAAGAAATTCCATCATCAGCTCAAGTTTGAATTGGCCAATTTCTGCTGATCTGCAAATGAACCAAACCTATCAGAGTGTGAAGAACTCGTGACTCGGGGCCCAGCTTGGGGTCCAGCTTGGATGTGGCCTTTGGCTCCCCAGGGTGCACATCTGAAGGCCTTTCAGATCAATAGCCACCTTTATTCCCTCACTCCTGCCTGGCCTCTGTGTCTGGGTAGCCCCCCAAGGCATCAACCCTGATCCCAGAGCAGGGCGCTGCCGCCCGGGTGCTGCCCAAGGGTGCTGCCCCTGCCCCTGCGGGTGCCCCAGCCCGAGGCCTCTGCTGCTGCTGCCGTGGGGACACCCCAGTGCCCCAGCCCGGTGTCCCCAGCCCGGTGTCCCCAGCCCCGGCCACAGCTCCACAACAATTCACACCCCCGCTCCAACAATCCTCCTGCCTTTGCCCCAGAGCCATCGACGGTGATTTAACCAAGGCCCGTTCATAAACGAGCTCCAGAGTGAGAGCTCTGGGGGGGCTGTGCCTGTTCCCACACAGGGAGATGAAGCAATTCCTTGTGGTGTGACTCCCAGGGAAAGCAGCATCCACGTGCCAGATCCAAACCCTCCGAGCTGCAGGGCACAGGACGTGCTGCTGCGGGCTCCAGACTGCAGCACAGGGGCAGCTGAGGGGGGGCTCACTGGGAATTTATCCCGTTCACTTGAGGGGGGATTCAGTGGGAATTTATCCCATTCACATGAGGGGGAATTCACTGGGAATTTATCCCGTTCACCTGAGGGGGGGCTCACAGGGAATTTATCCCATTCACCTGAGGGGGAATTCACTGGGAATTTATCCCATTCACCTTCGCTTCGAATTAACCACCTTCCCTCCTGTTTCCCACATGGAATTCAGGGGAATGGTGATTTCCTGGGGCTGTGCTTGCTCACCTCCCACGGCTTTACACTTGAAGACTTGATCAGAAGCAGATTTGGGCAGGAGGAGCAGGCAGAGCCCCCGGAGAGCCCCCCCCGTGTCCTGTCACTGCCCGTGGCCCGCGAGCACCTTCCCCCAGCACGGGCACTGGGCACTCAGGGCTCCAGAGACACCCCTCTGGTGGCCCTGGCACTGCTGGGTCATGGCTGGATTCGGGGATCCAAGAGGTCTCCTCCATCCTGCAGGATTTAGGATTCTGGAATTCCTGCTCAGCACCTTCCGGAGCTCCCGATGGCCGCCCTGGCACAGCAACAGCGGCTCCCGTGGGCAGGGCTGGGCCGAAGGGCTCTGCCAAGGGCACAGAGCAGGGAGGGACCAGCCCCGCAGCCCTTTCCCTTCCCGGTGTCCAGGACTTTACACAAGATTTGTAGCAGGAGAGCACGAAGTTGTTTTGCTTCCACGCGGCCTGGAGGAGTCCCTGCTGCCCGGTGGTTTGTGCCCCTCCAGCACTGAGGGCCCACAGAGCATTTCAGAGTCAAGGAACCACAAAACCAGCTGGATTCAAAGGGACCTTCAATCCCATCCCCCCCCTGCCATGGCAGGGACACCTCCCACTGTCCCAGGCTGCTCCCAGCCCCAATGTCCAACCTGGTCTTGGGCACTGCCAGGGATCCAGGGGCAGCCACAGCTGCTCTGGGCACCCTGTGCCAGGGCCTGCCCCCCCTCCCAGCCAGTAATTCCTTCCCAATATCCCATCTAAACCTACTCTCCATCACAAAATTGTTCCCTGAGACTCTAATTCAGGAAAAAATCTCTATAGAACATAGACCAAGAAGCATTCCTGCCCTTTCCCAAGTGTTCCTTTCTTCTCCTCACCACCAGCACAGTGCTTTGAAGTCTTCTCCTCTGGGCTTTCCTGTCTGTGCTCTGCAGAGCCCAGGGGAGAGAAAAGCTCTCGTATTTTCGTGTTTTGCGGCGGGGGTGCAGGACTGGGGGAGGGAGGGAAGGTTAAAAGCCTCTGACAATAGGCAAGGATTCCCAAATAATATCCCTTCACGCTCGGCTGGAGTGAGACTCCAGCCATGGCTATTGCACATAATGATGTAACTGTAATTGCTTCTCTCTACAAAGGTATTCAATTAAACTCACAAAATGTCAAGGTCCTTTGCGTTTAAGTACAATCCAGCAGGGGTTTAGCGGCTGTTCCTTGCAGCCCTTTGAACGCTTTAAACGGCCCATGCCAGTTGTTTGTCCGCCTCGGGCTCCGAACGGCCGAGACAACAAAACACTTGAGGGTGTGCCTGGGGCTTCATTTCCTGGCGTTTGGAACCAGAGCTGCCCCCCGTGCCCTCCCCCGCCGTGTGCCCTCGCTGCAGGCACCGCTGTGGCAATAAATGCCAGCTCGGTGCCCCGGGGTAACGCGCTCCTCATGCCCGGCCGGTGAGAGGCAGCCAGGGCTGCCGTGTCCGGATGCCGCTCCTGACCTTGGAATGAAGGGGACTCTCCCAGGGTGGGGAAGGATGGGACGATGGTGGCTCAAGCAGAGCCTGACTGGGGGCTGGGGGTGCAGGGGGGGGTTCACGGTCCGATTGCTGGGAGGGGGTACCCCGAGACAGCCCAGGGGAGTCACAGCTCGCGGGTTTGGTGAGATTTCACCGAGTTCTACCAAAGCTGAGCTGTTGCTTTCCTGTCATTTCAGGTCACTGCGAGCAGTGCAGCAGTCGAGGGAGGTGAAATTTGGAATACATCAGGTTTTTAAGCCCAGAATTATTAGATCTGGAAATAAATTGGGAAAAAACCTTCTTTTTCACGTGCAAACACTCCTGCAAAAATGACAGATGGCTCCAGTGGCCCCGTGCATGTCTGGATGCTGATGGGAAAGTCTTGACCCTGTCTTTTATTAGAGCTGAGCTTTCCCCAGGGCATGGAGGGACAGGACACAGGAAATGGCTTCCCACTGCCAGAGGGCAGGGATGGATGGGATATTGGGAATTAGGAATTCCTGGCTGGGAGGGTGGGGAGGGACTGGGCTGGAATTCCCAGAGCAGCTGTGGCTGCCCCTGGATCCCTGGCAGTGCCCGAGGCCAGGCTGGACACTGGGGCTGGGAGCAGCCTGGGACAGTGGGAGGTGTCCCTGCCATGGCAGGGGTGGCTCTGGGTGGGATTTGAGGTCCTTTTGAACCAAAACCATTGTGGGATTTTATGTTTCTGTGATAGCACAGCTGGGGGGGTGCCCGCCCCATGCCCATGTCACTGGCATGGAAGGGGGGCAGAGGGTCCCCAAAGTCACCTCCCACAGCCCAAATCCCCAGAGTGCAAATCCCAGCTGCACCTCCAGGGGTTCCCAGAGCTCATTCCCTTCATCTCCACTTCCATTTCCAAGGTTTCAGTGCCAGAAGTCGATGAGTTTCCCAGGAAAAGCTTCCTGCTGTGATGCCTGAGGTTCTGGCTTTTATATTTTTCAATCCTGCCCTGCCTGGTGTGGGACTCTGGAGTTCCTTGGAGCCTGTTGGCTGCTGCTCCCTTGTGCCAGACAGACACAGCAAAGCCTCTCCCAGCTCGTTGCTCAAGGACACTCAGGCTGTCCCAGGCCCAAAAGGTGCAAACTGGGGCCTCTGGAGAGGGGGAGAAATGGAAGAAATTCCATCATCAGCTCAAGTTTGAATTGGCCAATTTCTGCTGATCTGCAAATGAACCAAACCTATCAAAGTGTGAAGAACTCGTGACTCGGGGCCCAGCTTGGGGTCCAGCTTGGATGTGGCCTTTGGCTCCCCAGGGTGCACCTTTGAAGGCCTTTCAGATCAATATCCACCTTTATTCCCTCACTCCTGCCTGGCCTCTGTGTCTGGGTAGCCCCCAAGGCATCAATGTGGAGCAGGGGGAGCTGGGGAACAACAGGGTCAGGAAGAGCCTCCTTTCTGCTGCTTTGATCTCATTAAATGAAGATTTATAGAAAACAGTGAGCTAATTAAAAAGATCAGGTATTGGATTATTAAAAACCTGTGGTGTTCAAGGGCTTCACCTTTGGGAGATTCCCCTCCTCCTCCTTCTGCCAGATTTCACTGCACAGACAACTGCAGAGGGAGGCTTGGGACTTTGGAATTGTTCATAGATAATACAAAATGATGCATATTTTTATATAATATAAAATTATATTTGCAATATATTTATAGATGTTTATTCATATGTTTATATATTTATATTTTACATTTATTATCTAATACACAGGTGTAAATAAGCATATATATATAAATATATAAAAACAAATACACATATATATAAACATATAAAAATATATAAATATATTTATTTAAAAGTATAAATCAATACATAAATAAATCTGTGGTTTCTCCTGGCTCAGTTGACGGGTGACTGGTGAGTGCCACATGCCACAGCCACCAGCTGGGTTTTCTTTCATGCTGGTTTGCTCAGCTCTGCCTGTCCCCCCCCTGTTCCCTTGGCCATGGGGTACCAGGGGCTGGAGCAAGGCAAGGTGGCTTTGGTGATGCCCCAGGGAATCCTGGAATGGTTTGGGTTAAAATCCCACCCAGTGCCACCCTTGCCGTGGGCAGGGACAGCTCCCAGTGTCCCAGGCTGCTCCAGGCTCCCAGGAGAAATGAAGGGACAGGGCTGACCCTCACGGCAAAGCCAAGGAAGGGGATGGAACCAGCATTTCCAGGCTCCAGCTCCTGGGATTTGTGTCCTCTCTGTGCTCTCACTGCTGAGCTGGAAAGCGATTTTTTTTTTTTCCCAGTTCCCGTTTCATTAAAAAATAATGGATCCAGATCCAGCATCCCACAGCACCAGCGCTTTTCATTCGTGGAGAAAGCAGTGACAGCACCTCCTGCCCAACACTCAGTGGCTGCACTGGATGATCCTGGAGGTCTTGTCCAACCCGAATGATCCTGGTCCCACTCTGCACTCCCACAGATGGGCCCCAGTGCCCCTGCCTGGCTCTGTTTCCAGGGAATTCTCTGCTCCTGCTGCCTGGCCAAGCCTGGAATGTGGCAGAGCAGGGCCAGGAGAGCCTCAGGCACTGGGAACAGAGAGGGGGCACTGGAAAAGGGACACAGGAGCTGCTGCAAAGGATCCTGGAATGGTTCGGGTTGGGAGGGACCTTAAAGACCTTGATGGGACATTAAAGATTATTTAGTTCCACACCCTTTGCATTTAAACATTTAAGCAGCCCCATTTCACTTAAGCATTTTTTAATACATTATTTGATGGGTTTATTTCTAGTCATTCTCTTCACCAGCTTAAAAATTCCTCACTCCTCTGCCAAGACCTTGAGAGATCATTACCTTTGACTCAGAAAACCTTTCCAAAATCCTTTTCTTGGCACAGGATACAAAAGATCTCACAGAGCTCTGCAACAAGGCAGGGGCTGCCCTTTGAAGCACCTGGATATTTCTGGTCAACACAAAGTTCAACTCCAGCAACCCCAGGAAGGCTTTCTAAGAGGTTTACAAAGAAATGTGAATTTCCTAAAGTGTGGCGGGAAATGTGGGTCCCTGCCCAGCCTGAGAGGGAAGAGCTGGTTCCCTGCTGGCCTGGGATTGAGGGTCAGAGCTGTTCCCCCTTTTGGTGCCTTCATGCTGTGCCTGTGCAGGGCTTGAAGTGATTTCTAAACAGGAAAAATCTTAAAGCACAGGCGACCTGTGCCAGGGCCTCCCCACCCTCCCAGCCAGGAATTCCTGCCCAGTATCCCATCCATCCCTGCCCTCTGGCACTGGGAAGCCATTCCCTGTGTCCTGTCCCTCCACCCCTTGTCCCCAGTCCCTCTGCAGCTCTCCTGGAGCCCCTTTAGGCCCTGCAAGGGGCTCTGAGCTCTCCCTGGAGCCTTCTCTGCTCCAGGTGAGCACCCCCAGCTCTCCCAGCCCGGCTCCAGCCCTGGGAGCAGCTCTGTGGATTCCTCTGGACTCTCTCCAGCAGCTCCAGGTCCTTCTGCTGTTGGCCCCAGGTCTGGGGCAGCTCTGCAGGTGAGGTCTCACCTGAGTGGGGCACAGGGGCAGAATCCCCTCTCCCTGCTGCCCACGCTGGGGATCAGCCCGGGACACCCAGCTAATCCTGTGTCAGCTCTCCCTAATCCATTTCCATCCCTCACCCCGGACCCTGGCACTGCAGGACATCCCATTGCCCTCTGTAAACGCTGCCATGCCATCAGTTATCCGTTCCCACAGCCTCTTCCCCGTGATCCATGATTTGTTGAGGACAGCAGACAAACAAACCCACAGGGTCTGCGGCCCCCGGAGCCCCCCCGCCCTTTTTTAATGACCTCAGACACAAACTGCGCTGTCCTGCTGCTTCAGAAACGGGCACGGGTCGCTCTTTAACATCCTCCCCGTCCCAGAGGGAATAGAAAGCGTTTCATTATCGCAGTCAGAAGGGAATAAATCATCCTGCCCCTTCCACGCCGAGGGGAGCGCTCACCGCCAGCCTCTGCACGCCCCGGTGTCTGGGTTCTGCCTGAGAGCAGCCCGGTGGCACTGCTGGGCTTTGTTTATTCCAGCTAATCCCTGCTCCTCCTGCTGCAGCCCGCTGCCCATCCCTCCCTGCTGGGACTCAGAGCTTCCCTTACCCCTGGGGCTGAATTCCCAGCTGTGCATTTGCGCATTTCCCTACGTTCTACTTGTTCCCTATCCTGGAGCCAGGTGGAGATTTGGGTTTGCTTTTGAATCAAA
The DNA here is from genome assembly GCA_013397775.1 of Eulacestoma nigropectus. Lineage (NCBI taxonomy): Eukaryota > Metazoa > Chordata > Aves > Passeriformes > Eulacestoma > Eulacestoma nigropectus. The sequence goes on from VZTE01001275.1 coordinate 30,041, forward strand.
GGCCCCTTCTGCAGTAATCACGCACAGGCAATAACTGCCCTCCTTCAGGTGCAAAGTCAGAGACAAAATCCCGTTTATTGCGCAGTGCCCATTCCCTAAATACCCCCACAGAACAGGATAGAACATCATGGGAACAGGAAAGATGTTCCCCACAGTGTCTCCCCATCCCCTGGGGCAGTGCACAGACATTGCCTGTTATGGGAACAGGCAAACAATACCCTGTAAGGTCACAAACTGCAATCTTCACTTCTCACAGCTCCAGCTTTGTCCACAAGCCACAAACCTCTCTCCGCCCATCCCCGGTGCCCTGGATAGAGTCCCAGGGTCACCTCCGGGCCCAGGACAGAGGCTGTCTGTCCGGCCTTCGGGCTCATCTCTCTGTCACCACACAGTGTAACCCAACACCTTCTGTCTCTGTAGTGTTTGGGACAGGGATTTCCAAAGGCAGGAGAGAGAGATGCACAGTCCTGGCTCAGCTCTGGCTTAACTGGGATGAGGGGATCTGCTGGGAATGACTAAGTGCTCCAGGACAGGAGCCTCTGGGATCTGCCTCAGCCCCACAGGGCAGCCGTGATTCCTGCCTGGAGCCTTCCCAGGCCACCCCATTCCTGCTCCTGCCCTGCTCCCCATCCTTGGCTTGGCTTTCAGCACCTCAGAATATCCCAAGGCTTGAGTAAGGTCTTGGAGCTGCACCTCTTGGGATCACAGAGAAGCAGGAATCACTGTTATTTTAAAGTAAATTAATTAATGAAGGGTTATTATTCATTTTCTCCAGGACTTTGTGCATTTCCTCCTCTCACACTGAAGGAGTTCAGTGCATAATCGCATTTATCTTCCCAAGTAAAGAACCTTCTGTATTTGATCACCATAGCAAAGAACAAATGGGGCAGAAAGAGCTTTGAAACCGGAGCCCGATGAGAATTTTGTCAAACTTAAAAAAATAGGAAGCTCTAGGAAGAGAGAATCCAATGGCAGATGAATGTTTTGGTGTTGTCAGGAAGAAAGGAAACCCTCGGGATTATTGCTGTGGAAGCGCCTCTCATCCTTGTGGGCAAAGGGGAGGCAAAGCAGCTGGAGAGGAGCAGGAATCAAAGCAGGGGATTCCACCTCCGTTAGTGCCTGGCTGAGCTGCAGCCGAGGACCTGGAGCCACCAAAATTCCATCAGGGAAACCCCGAGGAGCCCACGCAGACAGAACCCACCCAGCTCTGGTCTTCCCAGACTTGCAGCACCCAGAGCACTCAAAGATTCCTTAAGAAACCTCCCAGGTCTGCTCCCGGTGTGCGAGGTGCTGATGGTCCCAGTGAGGACCCAGCCCAGACTGGGGGAAGATTTTCTCAGTCTTGGAATGAAATAGAGGAAAATCTGAAACACCTTAGACTTGATATATGTGTGAGCTGCTCCGGTCCTGTACTGAGAAAAATTCCCTCCGGTGAAAATCCCTGCAATCTACGTGGGGTTTTTTTTTGTTTGTCATTTTAAATTTCAGAGTGTAAGAAAGGACAAAAACCTGCCAGGCCTCACCATTCCCCTTTTCCTGTATCCTACAGCCAAGTCCTCAATCTCAAATCCCATCATTCCCCCCAGGCTGGTGTTTTGCATGCACAAACATCCCGCAGAACAGCAAATTAACATCCTGGCTTTGCAAGAAATGAGATCTAAAGATCTGATGCAAGGGAAGAACAAAGATAAGGGACACCCTGGGCTGGCTGGCAGTGAGATTCCCGTCATGGAATAATCCCATAAGAAACATCCCAAATTTCCTTCAGTAAAAGTGACAAATTCCTCCTCCAATTAGCAAAAAATCCCACCACAAACAAGACAGGATTTTATATTCTTGATTTTGTTGCCAGCCTAAAAACAAAAAACCAAAGGTGGATTAAATGTACCTACCCCAAGGAACAGGGATTTTATTTTAAGCCTCTCTACACCATCAAGCGGGGAAAAAAAATGTCTCTTTCCTTTCCAGATAATTCCTAATTAATAAAGTTATATTTATTACATGCAATTAAAAATATAACCTCGGGGCACGAGCAACAATAGAGATATTCAGGCTGAGAGTTACTTATCAAAATTATTTTCATTGCTATTTTTCCCAAGCACTCTGTGGATGAAAATTCATTTCTGGAAGCTACAGTATCCTGTTTCATTAAAATAGTGTTTTCTAATTAAATTAATTTAACAAAGGCAGAAAAGGATGTTGGGATGCTCCACATCTGAGAATAAAGCTAATTGAACCGAATCAGCTCCTCGGCAATGGCAGCAGCTCTGATCTAATCTCATCAAAAAAAGGAATAGGCCCTGTTTAATTATTTCATTTCTTCCTACCCAAGACAATTGCCTGGTTGGCATTTCCCAAGGGTTTGGTCCAGGCTCCCGATGTGGGGAATTAAATAAAACCGGCCCTGTGATCCCAGTCCTGAGAGAAATGAGACATTTCAGCCCCACCACCTCCTGCCCTGGGCTGGGGATTGGCCCAAGGCTGGACCCAGCCTTGGAGGCCTTTTCCAACCTCAAGGATTCCGTGATTTCCTCCTCGTTTCCTCCAGCCCCTCACTGCCAGTGAATCCTGAGATTCCTCACCCCCATCACAGCATTTCCTGCAGGAAACATTAACCCCATCAGTCACACTGAGCTGTGAGAAGGCAAATTCCCATTCCTGCAGGACAAACTCAGCGGGTTTTATGTGGATTTAGAGCTGGGAGAGAGGTCTGGGGCACTGAGGGGGACTTTGGGGCCTGTGGACTGGTGCATCACTAAAAGGGACCCAAAGAACCAACCTCCAGCCCAGGTTATTAAACAGTTCAATTACATAACTGTTACTGAACAGTTCAATTAAACAAACGTTATTGATCATTTCAATTAAATAACTGTTATTGAACACTTCAGTTAAGCATAGGTTATTAAACATTTCAGTCAGGGGCCTGGGAAGAACCAAACCCACGTGGTTTGAGGCCTGCAGGTGGCAAAGGGCAGGGGAGGCCATGGGGAGGAAGGGACAGCTCAGCCCCCAGCTGGGCACATGCAAATCGCTGATCTAAATGCAAAGTTAATTACAAAAGCTAATTAAACATCTCCAGTGCAAGAGAGGGGGGCCGAGGGCACTCCTGGAGGTGGGGGATGCTCAGGGAGCCCCCAGCTCTGAGTGTGACCCCGTGTCCATGGCAGAGGAACATCAACACCGGGTTCCAACACAGTGCTGCAAATCCTGGGGTGTGGAGAGAGACCAGAGGAGATTTGGGAGGGAATCCCAGAATCCTGGAATGGTTCGGGTTGGGAGGGAGCCTAAATCCCATCCAGTGCCACCCCTGCCATGGCAGGGACACCTCCCACTGTCCCAGGCTGCTCCCAGCCCCAGTGTCCAGCCTGGCCTTGGACACTGCCAGGGATCCAGGGGCAGCCACAGCTGCTCTGGGCGAGAAGCTCAGGAAGCTCCTGCACCTGTCAGTGCTGCAGGACTTTAGGGCTCTGTGGTGCTTGGGAGGCACGAGGGACGCCCACGTGGGGGGAAGGGTCCCCAGGGCCATGGGGTCACGTAGGGAACTCAGCAAACTGGAGCCTGATGGGATTTTTCTCACATCTAAAAAAACCAGGAAGTTTTAGGAAGAGAGTGCTCAACAGAAGATGAATATTGTGGCATCGCTAGGAAGAAAGAAACTCAGCCTGAGGAAGGGAGCAGGGCTTGCTGTGAGAGGAAAGGAAGAAAACTCCTTTCTTCCCTTTCATTTTTTAACACATTTGTCACCTCAAACCCCACGAGAGCCATTGTAGATGGCAATCCAAAATCAAAACTGGACTTTTTGTCTTAAAAGCCATTCTCTCATTAAAACAGGAATTAATTCAGGGAAGTTTATGGCTGGGCTCAAGCTGAAGCTCCCTCTGGCTCTATAATTGACTGATCTGCTGCATGTGGAGCCGCAGGACAGGGGTTGGACTCTGTGCCATAAATATTGAAGGCTATTTAAATGGAAAAGGGAATCACAGTTTCGCTGCTTTGTGTTATATAAGCAAGGTCTGCAATGAAATTACTGCTCCTGGAGATGAAAGAAGTTAAAATCTGCTTGTGTTTTTTACCCTTAGGTTTAAAAGGCAAATAAATATGTAAACAAATAAATCAAGAATATTAAATCTCATCTAATCGGCTTTAAGCACAAAATCTACAAAGATGCTTCTCATTCTGCAGCTGAAAGAGTCGGGAATGCGAATCTTTCCCAGGGAAAGCTTTTCTTCTCAGATAAGTGCTCAGAACCTGAATTAAATTAGTGCTAACAAAGCCAACTTTCTTTTTTAAATCTGGATTATGAACTGTAATGTCCTAAATGTCCCTCACTTTTTCCCTGTGATACCAAACCCGAATTTCCCCATTTTCCGCAGAAGTCCTCCCTGGAAAATAACCAAAATGTGAGCGTGGCTGTGGCCACGGTTCTGGGCACAGGGAAGAATTCCAGCCCTTTCTGTCCTTCCTCCGCCTGTCCAGGCAGGGCTGGAAACTGAACATGGAGCCTTCTGTGTCTGCTCCCAACTGGGAATGCTTTGATGGAGCAGGAGCTCCAGCCTTGTCCCGGTTCTCCCCTGCTCCTGCTGCCCCTCAGGCTCATCCCCTGTGCTCCTCCTCTCCCCATCCACACCAGAAACCCTGAGAGCCCTGAGGAACTGCTCCGGTGGGAGGTGTCCCTGCCCATGGCCAGGGCTGGAATGAGACGGCATTTAAGGTCCCTTCCAGTCTGTGATTCCTTGAAAACTCCACCCACTCTCTCCTGACTAGATCCACTGGAGATGGATCTCACTGCTGCCTCCTTTCTCTGCAGGAATCAAACACATCCCGGTGGTTTTAGACTTTTCCTCCCTTACACTTCCCAACAAGCCCAGCTCTGGCTTGTACCTCCAGATTTTCCTCTCTGCAGTCCCACAAAAGCAGGGCTGTGAATGGCTGGTCCCTTTAAGCCAGCAGGAATCCGTGAATTCATGATGTGCCCACCCAGCCCAAAAGGTCTGGGTGAAAATCACAGACACCCCTGTCCCCTCTGGAACAGCGTTCCCAGGGCAGTGGGGAGTCTCCATCCCTGGAAGTGCTCTCAGGGCTGTGTCTCAGTGGACAGGGTGCTGCGAGGTCCAGAGCTGGACTTGGATCTCAGAGGTTTTTTCCAGCCTCAATGACTCTGTTATTCCTCACCTGGACCCCAACCGGCTCCTGGGAACTTTTCTAAATCTGATATTCCCAAGCTGCAGCCCCTTGGGAAAGCCCCCTGCCCCTCTGGAAAATCCCACACGCCCCCAGTTACCCTTGGAACCCTTTATCCCTTCAATTTCTCCACCCCCAGCGGGAGAGCTTTGGCTCAAGCTGGGATGAACAAACATTGCCGGAGTATTTGGGAACAGACAGGGATTGATTCCCACCAGAGTTTCCCTGTGCTTTTCCTCAAGCTCTGCTGCATTTGCTATTCCAGTCCTCTTGGTTTCTGTGGAGAGAATCCTGCTCTTAATTAACTCTCTACTCAGGCTGGACCACTCCACACCCAGGCAGTTCCTGCTCCTGCTTTTTCCTTCCCGAGCCAGCAGAAGGGCAAAATTCCCAGGGAAAGTGAATAAAAATGTCCTGGACATTGTTGTTCCCTTCCCAGCAGCATCTCCTGCTCCAGGTTCCCACAAACCCATCCTCACCCGAGCGCGGTGCCGCTAATTCCCTCAGCTCTGCTCTGGAATTCTCCTGGTGTTTTCCCCCGCTCTGATTCTGCACTTTCGGACACTGATCCATTCCCTGGCTTTTCCATCTTCCCAGGAGGCTGGTGGAGCTCCTGGATGGACATTGGAGCTGAACTGCCTGGATGGGCTGGGGAGGGGAAGCTCTTCCCAGATTATAAATTCCAGATATTGGTAGTAAACCCTTCCCTCTCCAGGCATTAAACCTCTCCAGCTTCCCAGTGAATTCCAAATCAGAAAGTTATGAATACAGAAATGAGGTTTCAGTAAGTGTCAAATATGATTCCCATAAACCCTGATCACCAGGCCATTGTATTTTGGAAAAAAAAAAGTTATAAAATCACCTTTGTGAAGCTTCTTTGACCTTCAGCCACACACAGTGAGATATAAAACTGGTATTTCACTTCTGCCTTGAAAGAACCACATAAAATTATTAAGCTCTATGAAAATCCTGTCTTCTTTGGCAATCAGCGGGACAAAATAGCAATTCAAATAGAAAAATAGACAATTACATACTACAGGCAATTTTCACACAGTATTTACGTGGCACAAAGTTCATAAAATCATGTAGCAAGTGTTTTGTTGTCATGCTGAGCTCCAGGTGATGGAGATAAAACAATTCAAGCAGCAGCTCGGCACTCTGGCATAAATTAGTTAAAATAATTTGCCTCCATGCACTACAAAACACGAGCGTTGAATAGAAAATGCTATTAAAAATGGATGCAGCATTTCCTGGCTGAGCTTTACATGAATTATAATCCTATCAGGAGATCCTTCCCGATAACGCCGTGGTACGAGCTGGGGGCTGACTCATCTGGCACAGGGAAGGGCTGGGCGCTCTGGGTGATCATCGCCGTGTTTGGGAGTTGTGGCTTCCCATCGCAAACGGGAGCAGCGTTTGCAGGACAGTGCAGGCTCTGGAGTGTGGATGTCATTTCCAGGGCCGGGGCTGTAGGTGGACTTGCACTGAAATATTCAGGATTTATGTGGTGCGGCTCCCATTAATTGCCATCCATAATTAATCTGCCCTGCAGAAAGCAGCTGTTTGGTAAACATGGGACGTGCTGGGCATGCCCCCTTCATTTGTAGGGTAGGCTTTGTTTATCTGACAGTCGGGATCACACAAACAGCACTTGTCACACGGGAAAATCCCCGCTCAGCCTGCGGGCTCTGCTCTGTGATCACCTCCGGAGCCGGCACACAGCTCCTGCGCCCAGCACCCGGCCCCATCCACTCCCTGATTCCAGCTGGGTTTACTCCCACGGCTCAGGCGTGGATCCCGTTAGAGCCAGGGAGCTGCGGAGATGGAGACGGGCAGCTGGATCCCACAGCTGGGGGAGCCAGATCCCACAGATGGATCCCATAGCCGGGGCAGCCGGATCCCACAGATGGATCCTACAGCCGGGGGAGCCAGATCCCACAGATGGATCCCACAGCTGGGGGAGCCAGATCCCACAGATGGGTCCTACAGCCAGGACAGCCAGATCCCACAGATGGATCCTACAGCCAGGACAGCCAGATCCCACAGCCAGGGCAGCCAGATCCCACAGATGGATCCCACAGCCCCATCCCACAGCCGGATCCCACAGCCCCATCCCACAGCTGGATCCCACAGCCAGATCCCACAGTCAGATCCCACAGCCGGATCCCACAGCTGGATCCCACAGTCAGATCCCACAGTCCCATCCCACAGCCAGATCCCACAGCCTCATCCCACAGCCAGATCCCACAGCCCTATCCCACAGCCCCATCCCACAGCCCCATCCCACAGCTGGATCCCACAGCCCCATCCCACAGCCCTATCCCACAGCCAGATCCCACAGCCGGATCCCACAGCCGGCTCCCACAGCCGGATCCCACAGCCCCATCCCACAGCCAGGCACACGCTGTGGGAAGGGGCTGCCTGGCACCTCTCCCCCGGGGCTGGCAGCGCCACCTGCCAGGCAGATGCTGGCTGGGGCCATTTGACCTCTAAGGTCCCTTCCAAGCCAAGGCGTTCCGTGCCTCTGAACATCCCATGGGGGCACTCCGAGCTCCTGAGGGGACAAGGACAAGCTTTGGCGGGCAGGAGAGGGGGCCGGGGCTGCTGGTTTGCTGCAGGAATTGCTCCTTCCTGAGGAGAAAATGAGGAATTGGCTCGGGACAACACGGATCCAGTGTTTGGGTACCTCCTCCTGCCCTGACCCCGCCGACACTGACAGCACAGGGCTGACGAAACTCCACTTCAGAAACACACGTTCATTTAGAAAAACCCCCTTTGGGTCAAAAAATTCCCAATGAGAAGTTTCTACAAGATTTTACGCTGCAGTTTGATTTTACACGACTTTTACATTTGAGCAGGGTTGGAAAGCTGCTTTGCTGCTGTCATGGGTTGACACTGAGTGGATTGACAAGCTTTTAAGCCAACGCGCTTTTGCGAATTTTCAGTATTTAAACCCTGTGCAAGGGCGGGAAGTTCCTCTCTTGTTCTGGGTCTGCTGACGGAGAAAGGGGGGCGCTCCGAGCCTCCGGGCTGGGCTCCTGCCTGCCCCCCTCACCCCTCTCCCTTCGCCCAGAGCCATGGGCAGCTGAACTACCCACGGACTGCCCATAGCCGAATTCATCCAGCTCGGCTTCTAGGAACCCGGTGAGCGTCCTCTCCCCTCATGCAGCCCAGGGCAGCCTCCTCTCTCTCCCCTCATGCAGCCCGGGGCAGCCTCCTCTCTCTCCCCTCATGCAGCCCGGGGCAGCCTCCTCTCCC
>VZTE01001275.1:39377-67453 GCA_013397775.1 Eulacestoma nigropectus
AAAAGGACTTGTAACCCCATGTGATGGCCCATGATTGCAGTATGAATGTACTGTGGAATTGTCATGGGAGATATTTCACTTCAGTAGATAGTTTCCGGGCGGACTGCTGAGTTGGTGAAGGATTCCCATGGCATAGCAGAAGGGAACCCTTTCCCCTAAGCATACGAAAAAGACTTTTAAGGACTGCAACACTGACCAAAATTGTTACCCCTTGTGGGAGGTGGTAAAGGAGGGGGGAGTGCTGGAGGGAGAAAAGGGAGGGGGGAAGGGGTTTTTGCTTGGGGAGTGCTGGGGCAGTAGGGGGTTTTGCTTTAACTTCTTATTATTTCTTGTTACTTTTAACTCTGTTAGTAATAAACTTCTTTATATTCTTTAAAGTTTTAGGCCTGCTTTGCATTTCTTCTAGTCCTTATCTCACAGAGTGAAATAGATGTGATCAAACCGCTACACTGAATCGGCGTTTCTGCCCAGTTAGCGAACCAAACACGCCACAGCTGCCCACAGGGAAGAGGATACAGGATGGTCAGTGCTGGGTTAGTGGTTGGATTTGATGGTCTTAAAGGTCTTCTCCAACCTCAGTGACTCCACGATTCCGTAGTTCCTCAGGTGGCCAGGGGACAAGCACAGGTCACCTGCGTGTCCAAGGACAACCCAGCACCACTTGAGGGGTGGCTGCAAAGCCAAACCCTCCCTGGCAGGGTCAGGAGCAGGAGCCACAATTTGGGAGGCTTTGGCCAAGATTTTAGAGTCGGCACCTGTGGAAGAGGCACCCAGAGGTGGGGCCACCTCCATCCCGGGGGACTTCCAGACTCAGCCAGACGAGGTCTCGGCTGACCTGTGGCGAAGGTGGCGCTTTGGTGGGGTGACCCCCAGCGATCCCTTCCAGTCCGTATGTCTGCCACTCCTGTCCCCGCTGCTCGTTCCAGACATGGAGTTTTCCACGATCCTGTCCCACAGAAGTTAATCCCACAGCCCTGAGCTTTATTTGCCTTTAGGGTGAGAGCTGCGGAACCCTCAGCATCCGCAAATGCCCCGCTTCATTAACCACCCCCTTCCCCGCTAATTAGCGAGACAGGCAGCGCCAGTCCCAGGGTGGGAATCTCCGGACACCCCCTGATAACCTTTGCCAGAGTCAAATGGGCAATTATTCCCTCTCTGTGTGCCGGGAGCGCCGGGGACAGTCTGGGAGCGCCAGCGAGAGGTGGCAGAGGGAGCTCTCTGTGCCTGCCCGCCCCAGGGAGAACGGGCTGGGATTCCATGTGGAAGAACGTGGAAAAAGGACTCCACACAGCAGCAGCGGCTCTGCCACGGCTCCCGGGGGAGGCTGCGAAAATCCCCGCTGCTGATGGCTCCGCTGGGCTCATCCCCCGCATTTCAGGAGCTTTTGGGATGTTTTCCTTACTCCTCCTATCGCTGTCCTTGTGCTGTGTGCCACTGACTGGGAAAGGAGTTAAAAATAAAGCTGTGCTATTAAGCAGGAGGAAAACACTCATTTAAGTGCTATTTATACGCCTGTGGAGACTGTTCCTGGAAATGCTTCACCAGCTCCAGCTCCAGCTGGTCACCCAGGGAGGGAGGAACTCAGCGACTCCTAAATGTTATTTATACGTGGCCACAGCCCCTGGGCCACTCGGGATCCCTTTTTCTGCTCTGGGGGGAAGAAACTGAGGAAACGCAATCCAGGATCCCACACGGGCTCCTTGCCGGACCCAGGGCGATCACGGAGGCCAAGATCCTCAGAATCCCTGGATCACTGGGATGGGAAAGCCCTCCCAGCCCATGGAGTCCAAGCAGTGCCCACCTTGTGATGCCCACCTTGTCCCCAGCCCAGAGCCCTGAGTGCCACCTCCAGGAATTCCTGGGACACCTCCAGGGATAGGCACTCCAAACCTCCCTGGGCAGTTCCAAGGCCTGAGCACCCTTTCCATGGGGAAATTCCTGCTGCTGTCCAACCTGAGCCTCCCCTGGCCCAGCCTGAGGCCGTTCCCTCTCCTCCTGTCCCTGTTCCTTGGGAGCAGAGCCCGACCCCCCCAGCTGCCCCCTCCTGTCAGGGAGTTGTGCAGAGCCACAAGGTCCCCCCTGAGCCTCCTTTTCTCCAGGCTCAGCCCCTTCCCAGCACCCTCAGCTGCTCCTCACAAGACTCCTCTCCAGATCCTAAGGGAAAAGGTCTCTGGTGTCTCATGCTGGGTGAAATCGCCCTAAAATCAGCAGCATTAATGTCAGAGAATTATAGAATTGATTAGGTTGGGAAAGGCCTCTGAGATCATCAAGTCCAATCACCACCCCAGCCCCACGTCCAGCGCTGAGCCATGGCCTCAAGTGCCACATCCATGTGGTTTTTAAGCACCTCGAGGGATGACAACCCTGACTCCACCACTGCCCTGGGCAGTCTGTGGGAGTGCTTGAAAACCTGTTCAATGAAGAAATTTTTCCTCCTATCTGATCTAAACCCCAAAGGTCATCAGCCTTACCATGGGGAAGATGTCAATCTTGCCATAGGAAGGCTGAGAAGACCCCACAGGCACAGCCACGTGCACTGACACTGCAGCAGTGGGAGCCAGTGGGGCAGTTTGGGTTATTCAGAATTCCAGAATCCCAGAATGGTTTTAGTTGGGAGAGACCTTGGAGCCCATCCCATCCCACCGCTGCCATGGGCAGGGACACCTTCTGCTGTCCCAGGATGCTCCAAGCCCCATCCAGCCTGGTCTTAGGCACCGCCAGGGATCCAGGGGCAGCCCCAGCTGCTCTGGGCAATGAAGGTTTAGGACATTTAGGAAGGTCCCCCCGGGTGTGGGGGATCAGCACCCCGGAGAGCAGCATCTTCACCAGAGCCAGGCTCAAGCACCCTTCCCAAAAGCTGTGGAGCACCTCAGGCTATCCCTGCCTTTTCCTGGGACAGCGCAGTGGGAATGCCAGCGCCTGTCTCCCAGCAGCAGCACGGGAGAAGCGCGACCAGAGCTGGGACAGGGCAGCAGCGGGAGCGGGGCCGGGACAGGGCAGGGGCTGGGCAGCGACCACAGCCCCGGGGTGAGCTGGAACGGGGACAAGGCCACGGCCACCACTCAGCAGCCAGGAGCAGAGTGCCACATAAATCACTGGCAATTAATCCTGGGAGCAGCTTCCATCCCAAAGCTCGTTTGCATCCATCATGGTCTCGTTATCAGAGGGAAAAGCAAACTCACAAAAACATATCCCAATTAAGTGTTTGGAGCTCAATGAGGCTGCGGCTCCCATTTCAGTTCTGCTGCACTCTCAGAGTGCCAGGGAAACCTTTTGAAGTAGCCAATGATTATTTTAACAATTCGACTTATTTTCAAATGATTTACCCAGGAAAATAGCAATTTCTAACTTCCTTGGATTCATTGAACCAAAGTGCTCTAATCTGTCATATAATTAAACTACTCATTAAGACTTTTCCTGGCTGGAAGAATCAAATCTCAGAGGCACCTGACCTTTGGGCATTTCAGCCTTTCACACTCCACTTACCCAGTTGTCTTGAAATTGCCTATTAGTGACTGCCCGGCTTTATGGGCTTTCCAGAGAGTATTTGGAGGGGAAGACGTAACACTAAATAAATCTATTACTAATAGCTCCACTTCTTTTTAATTCCAGAGTCCTGACAGGGAATACAGCCCTCGTTCCCTGTAGGTGTGCTTTGCCACCTTAATTAATTCCTCCCTGGGAAAGCCTGACAGAGGCACCGCTCACTTCTGGTTTTCAATAAATGGTTGAGATCGAGGCAGCCTGGGGGAACATCAGGAGATTCTTCCAAACCATTGCCACCAGAATCTGCTGAGCAGACAGGAATGTGCACCTCCAAAATATCACAAATTGGGTTTGCAGAAGGCTGAGTCTGTGACCTTCGGTTCTGCTTTCTCCCGTCCCCCCACGGTTACACCAAAAATGGGGAAAACCTTCCCAGCCTCTGCCAAACGCTGCAAAGCCTTTGTGGACCAGAGCAGCGTGAATATTGATGGGACAGGCAAGGACAGGATGAGCCAAACCGCAGGAATTAGAGCAAATTAAAGGAAGGTCAGCCCCAGGAGTGGCTGGACACAGCAGGGCACAGGGATGGGCACACCGACATCCAGCCAGAAGCTGCTTTTCCCGTGGGGTTTACATCAGCTCTGCGAGTTTATGTTTAAAAATAGTGCAGATTTTGGCTTTTTTCTTCATCAGGGGACAGGACACAGGAGATGGCTTCCCACTGCCAGAGGGCAGGGATGGATGGGATATTGGGAATTAGGATTTCCCAGCTGGGAGGGTGGGGAGGGGCTGGGCTGGAATTCCCAGAGCAGCTGTGGCTGCCCCTGGATCCCTGGCAGTGCCCAAGGCCAGGCTGGACACTGGGGCTGGGAGCAGCCTGGGACAGTGGGAGGTGTCCCTGCCATGGCAGGGGTGGCTCTGGGTGGGATTTAAGGTCCCTCCAGCCCAATCCATTCTGGAATTCTGGGCTCTCCCACACCAGACCCTCCACCTGAGCAGGTGAGGCAGGAGTGGAGAAATCAGTGGATGCTGCACATGGAGCTGAGTCCCATCCCTGTGCCCACACAGGAGCACAGTGAGGAGAGCTCCGGCTCTGCCCCGTCCAGCAGGGCCTGGAATCTGTGGCTGGGAATCATCCGAGTGCCCAGCTCATTGATTTTCGGTTTCCTGCTCTGTGGCAGTGACTGATCTGAATCTCCCCTTTATTAACCTGTCTCAGCAGCTCCTGCCTGGCAGAGCCAGGGAACGGAGCTCTCTGGGATTCCTGATGGAGCAGCCTTGGGAAAGGTCAGCACGGCCCGGGCTGTGCTCCCTGCCCAGTTAACAGAGCCCTGCTGCTCCTGTGCCATCCCAGCCTCGCCATCCCCCGGGATGCCGCTGTCCTGCCCCTGACAGAGGGGATTGAGACACCACAATTAAATGATATTTAAATTGGCCTGGGCTCACAACAGCCACTGCTTGCTTGGGTGGCTGGAAGATGCATGTTCCTGCTGGCTGCTCCTGACATAATCATTTGTGGGAGCTAATCAGAGGAAAACACTGGAAAAAAGTGTCTGAGTTCCAACAAAAGGAGTTTAAAAAAAAACCCCAAATAGAATTAGAAGGCATCACTGCCATTCCCAGGACATTATTTATACCCATTTCTCGCTTTAGTGCATCATTAGGTACCTTGAAGTAATCAAAAGGAAAAGATCATTAAGGAAAACAATCTGCAGAGCCATTAGTTTGAGTTTTGAAGGAGTGAAAGGATGTTCTGGCATGGCAATGATGAACTACCCGAATAAACAATGAGGAGAGATGAGATTCTACTTGAAAGGCCGCAGTCAGAAGTGCTGGATCAAATAACAAGGATTTCTTCTGAATTCGTGGAATTTTTTTAGCCTGATATGCAGGAAGAAGAAAAATGGGAACTAATCAAGCACAGGATGAGCGTGGAACAAAGAGGGTGGAACAAAATGAGCTTTACAGTCCCTTCCAACCCAAACCATCCTATATTTTCCACTGGTGAGGAGAAAAATGCAACATAGGGAAGGCAGAGGTGGCTGGGCTCCAGGGAAAGGTGGAATTCAGTAGCAAGGAGGTGGAAGCAGAGCAGGGTGAGGTGAATTCCATGATCCTGCAGCCCCAGCCGAAGCAGGAGTACTGAAATCCCCAGGAGCTCCTCGTGGATCCCACAGGAGGCTGGGAATGGTTTCCGTGGGCTGCCCGGACAGGGCTGCAGCAGCCTGGCCATGGATTTCCCAGCCCAAAGGGATCCTCAGCCGTTTGGGCTACAGGGACATGACTTGCAGGGAGATTAAAACCAAAGAAGGTCAACTAAAAAATCTGAACTACACGAAATTTCAGGGTCTAATTACCAAACCTGAACCAGGAATGCAGGGGAAGAATTAAGAGCCAGGTTTTTTTTGCTTTCTGACTTATTCCAGCTCTATTTTGCCAGGGGCTGGTGCTTAGTGAGACATCAGAGGGGAGCACAGCAATATGAATATTAACAGCACTGGGAGGTGCACAGGACACGTTCAGAGACAAAGATGAAAGGAAGAAATGCAGCTGTTTGCCTTTATCTTTAATGGCACCCAGAGCCAGACCCTGCATTTCTGACAGGCACATTTGGTTGAGCTACAAAAGTCGAAACACTTCAAAGAAATAAAGAGAATCTGCTCAGTGCAGGGCCCTGCCCTGCCACAGCTCCTTCCACACCCGTCCCAGCCCAGGGGGTCCAGGGACCGTCCTGGCAGGGTGGGATGGGCACAGCAAATCCTGTGCCCAAATACAGAACCACGGCATTGTTAAGGTTGGAAAAGTCCTCTGAGCCCATCGAGTCCAACCACCCCCCAGTGTGCCCGGGCCACACTGCTCCATGTCCCCAAGTGCCACATCCACAGGGCTTTAAATCCCCCCAGGGATGGGCACTCCAGTTCCCAGCCCGTTCCAATGGCAGGTGCAGGCAGAGGGTGCAGAGCCACTGCTGGGAGGCAGGATGGCACACCTGGGATTCTGTACCAGCATCAGAACAATCCCAAAAATCCCCCGAATTCCAGCATTAACATCCCTCTTCCTCCACGTTTATCTGCCCATCTGGAAGGTGCTTTAACTGCTCTGTTTCCATGTGTTTCTCACCAGTCTCAGCTGTGTTTTAGCAGGCAATGAAGGCTCCTTAAACACAGCCAGAAATGTGCATTCCCATGTCACCGCTCCTTGCAAACTCCACGTTTCCCTCCCCTGTTCCCTTGGTGTGCACTCAGAGCAAAGAGGAAAACACTGCTGGGATTCCATTGCTGGGGACATGCTGAAGTTATGGGGTCACCGTGGGAGAGGGGCTTTGGACAAGGGCAGTGACAGGACAGGGGGATGGCTTTAAGCTGTAGAAGGGTAGATTTAAATTGGGAATTGGGAAGGAATTCCTGGCTGGGAGGGTGGGCAGGCCCTGGCACAGGGTGCCCAGAGCAGCTGTGGCTGCCCCTGGATCCCTGGCAGTGCCCAAGGCCAGGCTGGACACTGGGGCTGGGAGCAGCCTGGGACAGTGGGAGGTGTCCCTGCCATGGCAGGGGTGGCGCTGGGTGGGATTTAAGGTCCCTTCCAACCCAAACCATTCCATGATTCCATGTCTGTTCTGGTTGCCAAAACAGCCAAGTGCAGTTGCTCACTCTGATCATAAAATACAATCTGCAAGTTAAAAACGGGGTGTAATAAGTGCCACATCAGCCACTCCTGCACAGAACATTCCCAGGGGCTGCCAGACTTTGCCTCTGCTATCCCCACCTCCCTTCCCAACACTTCCTTCTCCTCAGGAGCTGATTCCTCTGAGACATTTGCGACATCCCACTTGGAGATGTTTCATTTTGTCAGGCCACTCCAGATCTGCTGGGAGCCAGCCCTTCCTCTCCTGGTGCAGCAAAGGCACGGGGAGATTTTCTCCTCAGAAGCTTCGGCTCCAAGGCCGAGCCATCGCGCTGTGATTCCCGTGTGCTCCAGCCCCGGATTGCCTGGCTGGAGATAAAGCAGCTTCGTAGCGCTCAGTTTAGGCCTCAGGAGAAAGAGCTCCCGTGGATGGAGCACACAAAGGTGTCCTGGAGGGAGGGCAGGGTAAATTTTTGTCCTGGAACAGACAGAAAGTTGGAGGAATTGGGTCTGGGCTGTGACAGGGAGCACCAAGGACCGCGGGGCAGGAGGGAGCCGGATCCGTCCCATTGGAGCTGCAGCAGGGCCACAGGAACCACAGTGGAGGGACAGGGATGCCCTGCCAGGGGCAGATTCTCTCTGACCTCTGTGTCCAGACTCGGTGAGCAGGATGGGGTGTAAGAGCCCCAGGGCAGTCCTTGGGGCGGGGAAGGTTTGCGTGAGCTGGAAGCACCCCGGCTGTCACACTGTGAATTTGGTATCGAGCCAAATCCGGGTTTGCAACTGATCGAGGGGGGTCTGAACTGGGCCAGAGCAGCAAAAGGGACAGCCAGGGTGGGAGCTGAGCCACTGCAGCCTCACACCCCTGCCTGGCCTGTTCTGTGTCCCTGGTTCTGCCCAAGCACCTCATTTGTTAGCACAGCCCTGGCTGAGCACGGCCCCTGTTGCTTCCGTCAAAACATCTCCACCACTAAATCCCCGCTTCGTTTTCTGACAGCCTTTTACCAAACCAGGCCCCAGCTGTGTTAGCTTTCATCTCATAAACTGCTGCCCTTTCCGTTGTTTATTTCCTCATAAAAATAAATAGACTCTCATCAGCTCCTTTTGGTATTTACCCTCTAATAAAGGAAAATCAGGAGGCGTCACATCTTCCCCTGCCCCCGTTGTGATGCAGGAGCCGGCAGTGACAATCCATTACCTAGCAAAAAACCCACTTTAAAGAGATTTTCCTGCCAGTCTGTGCTACTTGACAGAGTTTGTCTGCCAAGCCCGGCCCGTGCAGGGCGGTGAGAAATGCCCCATTTCCCGCGTGCCAAAATGTGCCCCGGTGAGATAACGGGGCTGTTCCACGGGAGGCCATCAGCGAGCACCACGGCACATTTCTCTCCCTGCCGCAGCTTGCCCGCGTCACGCAGCTGAAGCAAAACCCTGATCAAGCGGCTCTTTGAATGCGGCAGAAATGAGCCCTGTTAGAGACCCAGGCGGGAGCAGCAGGGGGGCAATGCAGGCAGCCGGAATTAGGGAGAGCTGGGGTTTTTGTGCCCGGTAGAGCTGTGCCGGCCATGGACGATCCCAGAGCCACCTCACGCACACGCCGAGAGCGGCTGTTCCGAGTGCTGCCCACGCACCGGGGGCTGCGGGGACGGGAGCGGCCAGGACACCGCCGGCTGCTCGTTCGGTTGGCAGCAAAAGCCAAGAGCTGTGGGTTTAGGGCCTCTTTGGGGCTCCGCTGGCCCCAGTCCCCCTGGCAGGGAGGGGGTGGCAGCAGCAGGGCAGGGATGGGCACAGCTGTGCCCGCACTGGGGGCAGTGGCTGGGAGGTGCTCAGCGGGACTGGGACGCCCCCGTCCAACCTGGCCTTTGTGGAGTGCCTGGAATGGGATTATTCATCGATTAGGTTCCCTGATAGCTAAAATTTAACCTTTATCAAAAGGGGGAACAAAAGCTTTTTCAGCTCTTTTCATGTCCGAGATCAAAGCTCGCTCATTTAACTGTTCCCTTGGTTTTACATCTTGTCCTTTGGCTTCAGAGGCACAGAACAGACACAGCTCCTGCTCTGCCTTTGAGCTCCAGCCCGTGGGTGCTGTGATCGCAGCCCCGGGACACGCTGCAGGGACAGCAGCTCCGGGGGTTCTCCAGGACATGCCTGGAATGTGCCCAGGGTGTGGAATGTGCTCCGGGAGCTGGGCGCTGCAGGGAGCTGTGCCTGGAGCAGAGCTCCTGTCAGGGAACAGCAGGAAGGGAAAGCAAAGGAAGGGGGAACAGCACCCATTCTGGCTTCTCCATGCCCTGGAGAGCCCGTGCTGGTGGCCTTTTCCTTCTCCATATCCTGGAGAGTCCGTGCTGGTGGCCTTTTCCTTCTCCACACCCTGGAGAGTCCGTGCTGGTGGCCTGGGTCAGGCTGTGCTGGCCAGCAGTGCCCTGGGCTGAGCTCTGGGTCTGCCCCTGGATCCCTGGCAGTGCCCAAGGGCAGGCTGGACATTGGGGCTGGGAGCAGCCTGGGACAGTGGGAGGTGTCCCTGCCCTGGCAGGGGTGGCACTGGGTGGGATGTGAGGCCCCTTCCCACCCAAACCATTCCAGGATTTCTGAGATTTCTGGGATTTCTGTGATTTCTATTTCCACACCATCAGTTTTAGAGCACGAATTTCTGATCCCAAGTCCAGCCTAGTGCTGGGAATGACCCTCACTGATGACACTGCACCAGTTCCTCAGGAAAGCTTTCCCGTTCCCATTTCTGCGGGTGGCACACAGAGCCCTGTGCCAGCAGCGCCCCTGGATTTGGGCAGCGTGGGCACTGCTCCCGTGCTTCCAGCTGCCACCATTCCCACACATCCAGAGAACATTCCCAGAGAATATTCCCTTCAACTCTCTAAAAATCCTCCTTTCTTAGGCTTTGCCCTTTTGGCTGGGACGGGAGCGAATCCAAAGCCGGAGGATTTCTGCTGACCGCTCCCGGCTCGGGCTGTGGGCAGGAGCTGCTCTGTGGCCAAGGGCACGTCTGGAGAGGGCACAGCTCCCCTGGAGCGCCTGGCAGGTGGGGAGCAGCTCCCACCCTGGCTCCAGGATGAGGTCCCCGGGGCTCTGCCCTCCTCTTGCCTTGCAAACACCACCGGAATGAAATCTGGGGAGTTACAGGGTCAGAATGGCAATTTCAGACTCTGGAGCATCTTTTTCCATTAAAAAACCGACTTTGCTGACCTAATTGATGCTCTCTGCCACTTCTGAGTCAACGAATTCTCATTTTCAGATGGAAAAGATGTTTTTTAAAAGATCCTGACCTCTTCTATCAGGTCTGGCCCGTGAGTGGCAGCGAGTCTGGGCACCAGCTTCCTTCCAGACACAAAACTCCTCAAAAGTCCCCAGGTGGAAGAATTCAGCACAATTTTTTCAAGCCTTGTGGCAAGGTTGACAGGAATCTCTCCCCTCTGCTGTGCAAGGTGGGAATTGTCCCTGCCCATGGCAGCAGG
This sequence comes from Eulacestoma nigropectus, assembly GCA_013397775.1. NCBI lineage: Eukaryota > Metazoa > Chordata > Aves > Passeriformes > Eulacestoma > Eulacestoma nigropectus. Next base: position 49,952 of record VZTE01001275.1, read on the forward strand.
GTTGAACCAGGTGACCTTTGAAGGATCATTCTGTGATCCCTTGAGCAGAGAGAGAATAAAAGAAAATTAAATTGCAAGAAGGAGAAAGTGAGGAGGAGAGAAGGAAAACCTCTTTAGAAGGGGAGATTTATGGGTTTTAAACTGTTCTCACCTCTGGAATAATTCCATAATGTCTGCAGGGTGAGGGAAGCTGCAAGGAGGGAAGGGAATAGAAAAGAAAATATGAATAAGATTTAATCTGAGCAAATACGGAGGGCCCAGAAGAGGGAAAAAATAAAGGTCTGGAAAAGCTGCTGGTGCAGCTGGGCCTGGCTGTCAGTGCTCTGGTCAGGGTGAAAGGTGGGCATCGGTCACAGGTTGGATTTGATGTCTTGGAGGTCTTTCCAACCCCAAAATCCTGTGATCCTGTGACACCGAGGGCTGCACCCAGAGCCCGGGGCTGTCTCACACAGCTCCGCCCTCGTTTCCTCTGCCTCTGTGATTGCCATCCCATGAAGCCATTACCGGGAATTCCGAGGCTGCACGGCAGGCAGAATAATGGAATAGATTATGGAGAGGGCCATCCTTCATCCCATTTATTGCCTCACAAGGTCCCCGTGATGCAATCATGGCTGTGGAAGGACTCTGTCCGTGTTTGATCCCCCGGGGAACGTGAGGGGTGCATCAGCTGGGCTGGGCTGGGAACCGAGGGAGGGTTCACCGCTGCCCCCCGGGCCCTGGAGCTGTCCCTGCTCCATCACCGGGGCCGTGGCCCACGGGCACAGCCCGGGAAGGAGCTCGGGGCTGTCATTCCCCTGCTCAGCAGCCCTGGCTCCCCGAGAGCGGGAAATGAGAGCCTGGAAAAGGGGAGGAGGTTGGAGCCAGATCCCTGCGGGGAGTGGTTGGAGCACTCAGCCTTGGCCTGAGGTCACCTGGCCCCTGCGCTGGGCTGTTCTGGGGAATGGCATCGGGGCCACCACGGTCCCAAAACGTGCCCTGGGCACCCAGTCAGTCCCACAGGACAGACAGACACCCTCGATCCCAAAATGTGCCCTGGGCACCCAGTCAGTCCCACGGGACAGACACCCTCGATCCCAAAATGTGCCCTGGGCACCCAGTCAGTCCCACGGGACAGACACCCTCGATCCCAAAATGTGCCCTGGGCACCCAGTCAGTCCCACGGGACAGACACCCTCGATCCCAAAATGTGCCCTGGGCACCCAGTCAGTCCCACGGGACAGACACCCTCGATCCCAAAATGTGCCCTGGGCACCCAGTCAGTCCCACGGGACAGACACCCTCGATCCCAAAATGTGCCCTGGGCACCCAGTCAGTCCCACGGGACAGACACCCTCGATCCCAAAATGTGCCCTGGGCACCCAGTCAGTCCCACGGGACAGACACCCTCGATCCCAAAATGTGCCCTGGGCACCCAGTCAGTCCCACGGGACAGACACCCTCGATCCCAAAATGTGCCCTGGGCACCCAGTCAGTCCCACGGGACAGACACCCTCGATCCCAAAATGTGCCCTGGGCACCCAGTCAGTCCCACGGGACAGACACCCTCGATCCCAAAATGTGCCCTGGGCACCCAGTCAGTCCCACGGGACAGACACCCTCGATCCCAAAATGTGCCCTGGGCACCCAGTCAGTCCCACAGGACAGACACCCTTGATCCCAAAATGTGCCCTGGGCACCCAGTCAGTCCCATGGGACAGACACCCTCGATCCCAAAATGTGCACTGGGCACCCAGTCAGTCCCACGGGACAGACACCCTCGATCCCAAAATGTGCCCTGGGCACCCAGTCAGTCCCACGGGACAGACACCCTCGATCCCAAAATGTGCCCTGGGCACCCAGTCAGTCCCATGGGACAGACACCCTCGATCCCAAAATGGGCCCTGGGCACCCAGTCAGTCCCATGGGACAGACAGCCTCGATCCCAAAATGGGCCCTGGGCACCCAGTCAGTCCCATGGGACAGACAGACACCCTTGGGCACCTGCTGCAGCCCCAATCCCCAAGGGGGTGGGAGGGAGCTGGGAGCGGGTGAGAGCCTCACCCCGGGGTGCTGCCTAGAGGAAGAGGAGGCTGAGGGATGCGGGGCTGGTTCTGCTTTGCTGGTGGCCAGAGGGGCAGGGCCGGACGTGCCAAACAGCTCCTCCTTGGTGCCAAACACACGGAGAGAGACCCCCCCTTTACTCCTGAGCTCCAGCTGCTCCCAGCCTGTGGAGCACTGGGGGTGGGATGGGATGGGATCCATNCTGCTCCTGCAGCGGTCCCGGCCTCCTGCCAGCCTGTCCCTCCCCAGGGGGTTTGGTCACCTCTGGTCCCTGCATTGTCCATGTGCAGTTGTGTTTCTGTCATGGACGTGTGTGTGCTGCAGCTCCTCCCGAGGGCAGCTCCGAGCTCTGCTCCCTGGGACAGGGACAGCACCCAGGGAGCGGCTGCAGCTGGGCCAGGCTCAGGCTGGAGATCAGGGAAAGGCTCTTCCCCCAGAGGTGCTGGGCACTGCCCAGGCTCCCCAGGGAATGGGCACGGCCCCGAGGCTGCCAGAGCTCCAGGAGCGTTTGGACAGCGCTGCCAGGGATGCCCAGGGTGGGGTTGTTGGGGTGTCTGGGCAGGGACAGGGGCTGGATGATCCCTGAGGGTCCCTCCCAGCTCAGGATATTCCAGGATTCTCTGATCCATGAGCTGTGGCTCACGAGGGCTGGAGAAGGGAAACCACAAACCCATTCAGCTCCAGGTATCCTCTGCTCCCAAAGCCAAGCGCAGGGGTTGGGGTTTGCCCAGTTCTGGCTCAGCCTGGGGGGAGTCACTGCAGCCCAAACCCTGTGATGGGCAGGGCAGGTGAGGAGGATTTGATGGTCCTGCCTGGGCTGAAACTCTCTCGATCTAAGGAGCAGTAGCAGGCAGCTGCCCGGGCTAGAAGCTGCTGATTTAAAGCTCAGTTCTGTCCTGTCAGCTGCAATTCCCAGTGGGAAAGGCTGATCCTCGCTGCCTGCCCTGGCTGTGCATGAGGAGATAACAGAGCTTTCACCTGGAGCTGACTGCATCCAGCCAGGGCCGCTCCACAGGAGATTTGGGCTGGGAGAGAAACCCCAGCTCAGGCCAAGCACAGCATTTCAAAATGAAACTTTAATGGGCTGGAAAGTTCTGGAAGAGCTCCCAAATATCCCAGAGTTTGGGCTTCGTCCCTGGGCTGCCCTGGCGGTGTCACCCCTGGGCTGTGTCTTGGGGACATTTCCATCACTGGGGGCTCCCTGCAGTGCTGGCAGGAACCCCAGGGACAAACCCAGGGCCTCCTCAGGGGTGATGGAACCCCAGGGACAAACCCAGGGCCTCCTCAGGGGTGATGGAACCCCCTGGGATAAACCCAGGGCCACCTCAGGGGTGATGGAACCCCAGGGACAAACCCAGGGCCTCCTCAGGGGTGATGGAACCCCAGGGACAAACCCAGGGCCACCTCAGGGGTGATGGAACCCCAGGGACAAACCCAGGGCCTCCTCAGGGGTGATGGAACCCCAGGGACAAACCCAGGGCCTCCTCAGGGGTGATGGAACCCCCTGGGACAAACCCAGGGCCACCTCAGGGGTGATGGAACCCCAGGGACAAACCCAGGGCCTCCTCAGGGGTGATGGAACCCCAGGGACAAACCCAGGGCCACCTCAGGGGTGATGGAACCCCAGGGACAAACCCAGGGCCTCCTCAGGGGTGATGGAACCCCAGGGACAAACCCAAGGCCACATTGACGGTGACTTCATTTCCCGTGTCCGACAGTGCCCGGCCCCGTTTCCAGCTTGGCGCGTTCTGCTGGACCAAGGTCACGGCTCTCAGAGTGATCTGGCAGAGCACTGGGGAAGGACGCACCTGCCCCCCTCCAGCTGTCCCCAAAAGCTGCAAATGCCCGTTTGCAGAGCTGGCACCCCAGCCCGGAGCTGCCCGCTCCCGCTCCAGCCCCACGCTCCCATCCACGCCCGGCACTGCCAACCCAGGCGCCCCAATCCGAGGGGTTGTGAGGTTCGGTTTAGTTATTCCTGCTTGCAATCTCATCTGGATGAGGAAAGAGCTTTAATTACCTGGCTAATGGCTTTGCCTTTTCCGTGGGGCTCTGCTCCCGTTAACCCTTCCAGAGCCGCATGGCTGCAGGGCAGGCTGAGGGAGGGGCTGGGTGCTGCGGGCTTTGTTAAAGGCACGAAGCCAGCGTCAAAAAAAGGCATTAAACGCCATTCCCCGTGGCGGGCTTCAGAAAACAATCGTTAGGAAAGGGAATATTTGCAAATGTCACCGTTTGGGAATGGCCCGTGTTGTGCCTCGCTGGGTTTGGTGCCTCCTGATGAACTGGAAAACAAACACAGGCACCTCTCCCATCTCCAGCTCTGGCTGCTGAGAGGAGAAGTGCTCACATTTATTACCGGATGGTAAACATCATTAGCGTGACCTTTTTGAGGCATTTTAAAGGAAAAATTGAGATAGTGCAGGCTCCGGAGGTCCTTTCTCAGAACCACCCAGGCTTGCAGCTCTCTCACAGCACCTTCGTGTCTCCCAGGGAGGGAAAATGCTGCCTGCAGCCGGCACAGGCTGAGGGAATAACTGGTCCCTCTGTATCCCTGGGTGTTATCAGTGCTCCGGCGAATGCAGTGGCTCGGGAAGGGGCACCTGGAAAACAGCCCTGGGTGCTCACGGGGTTTTGTCAGGTTTCCTTGTCTTCCTCATTTTCTATGAATGTTGTCCCAAAACCCCATAAAGGTTTGGGTTGGAAGGACCTTAAAGCTCACCCAGCTCTACCCCCGGCCATGATCATCTTGAAGGTCTTTTCCACCCTGACCAGTTCCAGGATCCCAGGATTTTGGGGCATGAGCCTGCGTGTACTTGGCTGGGTGGAGCTGGGGGCAGTGGAAGAAAGCAGAGGTGAAGCCCCAGAGTGATAAGAGCAGCTCACGGCAGCCCAGCCCAGCCTGTCCAGCCCTTATCAGCAGTTCCCTGCCTGAAATTAAGTGGCTTTTAACAGCACAGGAAAATTCCCACTGCCGGCAGAAACCGCAGATCCCAAATTGTCCTGAGCCCGGTTAATTCGGGGGTGGAAGGTGCTTTGCTCCCTGCCCTGAGGATGGGGGCTGCTGGGACGGAAATCCGTGGGTCTATAAAATATTTGCATGGACTGTGTGTGCATCTCCCAAAGGAGCAGCGCAGCTGGAACGTCTCTGTCAGCAGGGAGGGGATGGGAACGTGTCTCTCTTCCCTGTAGGATGATGGGCTGAGGCCCCAGGGGTTTTCCAGCCCCGTGCTGGATCCTCTGGCATTCCCAAGTGTCCCTCGGTGTCACAGCTGTGTCAGGCTGAGCCCACCTGGGGCCCTGCTGGCCCAGCCCCTGGGCCTTGGATTTCTGGGCAAAGGGATGATAAAAAGTCTGGTAAATCTGAAACAGATTTATTTCCTCCAAAACTTAGACAGATGGGTGATTGGATGGGTGAAAGGTGAGTGGTACGATGCTGCACTTCCACATCCCTGGCAGTGTCCAAGGCCAGGCTGGACACTGGGGCTTGGAGCAGCCTGGGACAGTGGGAGGTGTCCCTGCCCATGGCAGGGGTGGCACTGGGTGGGATTTAAGGTCCTTTCCAACCCAAGCTATTCTGGAATTCTGTGTGCAGAGAAAGCTTTCCCTCATCCTAATTGCAAGAGGGAAAAGGTGAGCAGAAGAGAAGGAAAACCTTCCTGCCATCCTCCTCAGAGATCCTGGAAGTCCTGAGTTTGTTCCTGTAGCCTGCGAGTCCTTCAGGGGGACCTGTCCTCGCTGAAAACACCTTTGTTAGAGTCACCTCTTTTTGTGTGTTCAGACCTTCGACCTCCCAGTTTCATTCCACCTCTGAAAGGTGAAACCCTGAGAGCTCCTGGAGGGAAATAACCTGGAACAGGAGCTGCTGCAGCCACGTCACCCTCGGGGAGGCACCGAGGTGACAGGGTCAGGGTGCAGAAGCGCTGTTGGGGTGACGGGGTGGGGTGGGGAGCCCTTTCCAGCTGGATGCAGCTCCTCAGCAGGGGAGGGATCCTGCCTTTGGGATCCCAGCGCTCCCATGGTCCCCAGTGCCCCTCATCTGTCACCTGTCACTGGGAGGAGAGACCAACGCCCACCTGGCTCCACCCTCCTCACAGGCAGCTGAGAGCAGCCGGAGGGGTATAAATGGGGAAACAGAATTCCATTGTAAATGGGGAAACAGAATTCCATTGTAAATGGGGAAAAAGAATTCCATTGTAAATGGGGAAACAGAATTCCATTGTAAATGGGAAAAAAGAATTCCACTGTAAATGGGGAAACAGGATTTCATTACAAATGGGAAAATGAAATTCCATTACATATGGGAAAACGAAATTCCATTATAAATAGCGAAACAGAACTCCATTCTAAATGGGAAAAAAGGCACAATTCCTCACTGTGCACGTGGATTTAGAGTGCCCGGAGCTGGAAATGCATCCCTTACCCCATCCCAGGGTGGAGGATGTCACACCCCCTCGGCGCTCGGGCGGGAGCAGCTTCGGGCTCTGCACCCGGATCCCAGGGCACCATCACGCAGCTGCCATGGATTGGGACGTTCCCTACAGCAAGTGGAGCTGCAGGAGCAATCCTTGGTGCCTGAAGGCTCTGCCCCAGCCCCGACACGACTTTGAGAAGCACAAAGTCCCAGCAGAGGGTGGCATTTTGGTGTCTCACCACACCCGGGTGTAATTCCCCCCTCGCTGCTGTTGGTGCTTCCCTGGTGGCATCATCTGGGACGGCTGTGGCGTTTTTGGGATCAGGATCACGCTGTGGGACCTGATTTCTGCTGCAGTCCCCTCTCCTGCCAGCTCGGCTCCGTGTGCAGGCGTGCAAGGACTGAAGGGTTTTTCCTTCCTCTCCGTGGTTTCCTTGCCCACGGATCCCAGCGTCCCATCTGGGGCACGGGGACTGTGACCCCAGGGAGTGCTCGGCTGGGGAGGAGCAGCAGGACCCCAAAACTCAAACAGCAAGGTGTAAATTACCCCTTCACAAAGGAGCTGCACATCAAGAGCCACGGAAAAGCCTGGATGTGTTTTCCCAACCAGGAGCACGAGGGCGCCGACAATGATCCAAATTTACCCTGCAGCACTGACTGAAGCGAATAATGGTCCGAACGTGCGGTGAGAACCCAGGAACACGGGGAAAAGCTGCTCCAAGGGATGCTCTGGCACAGGACACACGAGACCCTCTGGAGGAGCGGGGCCCTGAGTGGCTGTGCTTCCATGAAATATTAACAATTCAGCAGCACAGGCGAGGGAGCAGCGAGCGACACCAGAGCGGGGATGATTACAAGTGCTCTGGCAGCCAGGATTAGAATTCAAAGTGATCCCGATAAATTGGAAAATGGTCGGAAATCAAAGAGACAAAACTCGATAGAGACAAGTGCACATACAAATGAGAGAAAACAAATGCTGAGATCCAGGAGCAGGGCTGGGGAAAGCGGCCGTGTGACAGCTGCAGGAGAACTGAACAGAGCTAATGATGTCATCCTGTCACCCTGAGCTGCTGGGACCTGTCAGGTATGCAGAGGAGAGCTCCCGCTCCCAGGAACGGGGCTGCACTGGGAATCCTGCTCCCAGAGGGGCAGGACTGGGATCCCAGGCAGGGCTGGGATGGCAGAACCCGGTGGGTGGCAGAGGGGGCACCGTGGGTTAACCCCAGATCTCAGACGGGAAAAGCTGTAACTCTCCAGAGAGCTGTGGGAGAGCCTCATCAGGGAGTGGATGGAGACGCTCTCCTGAGGGAATTCGGGCATGGATGTGACACGGTTTGGTGCCCGTGACCAGGGTCCCGTCAGAGCCAGCCCTGCCTCCGCCAGCACCGGGGACAGCAGCACCCCCACAGCGCTCCGGAGCCTGCCCCGTTCCCTGCCAGCCCTCGTGTGGCCAGGCCAGCAGAGGAAACCCAGAACAGCCCTAAAACCGGCCAGGATCCTAAAATTATCCCTCACCAATTTGTTTCTCCTGGAAAACTGGGTTTTTGTGGCACCCAAAACTCTCCCCCAGCCCCTTGGATGTCAAATCCATGTTCCTAAAGGGCCGTGGAAGGTTCACCCCGCCAGCACAATCCAACTAAAAGCAAAAGGGATCTCCACCTTCTGTGGACACATCTGCAGTTTTCCTGCCTTAATGGGTTTCTTTTATTAGTTTTAGTTTTCCTTTCCGTTTTAGTTTCACTTTTAGTTTTCGTTTTCATTTTTGTTTTTGTTTTCATCAGAGAACCACAGAATGGTTTGGGTTGGAAGGATCTCAAAGCCCATCCAGTTCCAGCTCCCAGCTCCACAGGTTATAGGGCTGAGGACAGTGGGCTTTAGGGCCCTGAGCTGCTCGTGGCACCCCAAAGCCCCAGAGAGCAGCCCCAGGTGAGATCAATCCTGAACTGCAGCACAAACCAATGGGCCCAGAGGAGGTTCCCGAGCAGCACAGAAAAGATGTGAGGTTGGAGGGTGCCCGGTGAAGGGATCTAAGAACCAGGGATTAGCTAATCCAATGGAATTCCCACCTATCCCTGTGTCTAATCATGGGAGACACCAGGGCCGGGTGCCCAGAGCAGCTGTGGCTGCCCCTGGATCCCTGGCAGTGCCCAAGGCCAGGCTGGACACTGGGGCTGGAGCAGCCTGGGACAGTGGGAGGTGTCCCTGCCATGGCAGGGGTGGGAATGGGATGGGATTTAAGGTCCCTTCCCACCCAGCCCTGTCTGTAATTCCATGATCAGTCTTTTCACCACAGCCTGGAAATCCAATCTTTTATCCCAAAGTTCAGGATAACCCAAATTCCACCTGCCCCGGGTAACCTGTGGGGGAACATTTCAGGTTTATCATTCACTTGACCACCCAGATCACATCTGCCTTAAACTCAGGTTTAAGCGCAGCAGGGCTGGGCCTGAGGCAGGACAAGCACGAGCAGGATCTCCTGCATTCCTTCCAGCACATCCATAAAGGATCTCTTCCCTCACCTTTGCAGACAGGGCACGGTGGCAGTCTGTGGTGTGCATTAAAACCCCAGCGACGGCTCCTCTCTGCCGTCAGGATTCCATCGGGAAGCTCCGTGCTCCCAAAGGGAAGATTAAAGTGCAGCTCTAACAGCCCCATTTGTTCTTCAGCAGAGTGCTCGGCTGCGGCTTGGAACAAAATATTCCCAGCAGAAAACGTCCAGGAGAGCGGGTGAGAGCGGCTCCTCCGCCGCTCCCCCGCCGTGGGAGGAGAAAGCCGCCTTCTGTGGTTTGTGGAGGAGTTCTCTGGAACACCGGAGGGGCTGGGATGGGTGGGTGGGCGACCCGTGACACAGGGACTGCTGCGAGGGGCTGCAGGCACCTGAGGTGGCATTTTTAGGGACCTGCCCTCCTCAGGAGCTTTGCCAGCCTGGCACAAGCAGCACGGGCAGGGACTGAGGCCGGGAGAACTCAGAATTAGTGATAATAACAGTAAGAAAAGCCAGCCGGGCTCGGGCAGCAGCACGGGACCCCCAGCAGCCCTGCAGCTCCTGGGAAGTGCTGGGGGAGATCCTCTGGAGCCGCCCGGCTCTGCCTGCCGGGAGAAGCCAAGGGCTCCGTGTGGAAAGGTGTCACTGAATCCAGGAGCCTGGAAGGGAACAGCCACAGACCCTGCTGGGTGTGCTCAGAGCACAGCCCCACAAACTCAGCTCTGGGTTCACTGCAGCCTTCGCTCCACAGCCCATCCCTGGAAATTCAGGAGGAGCTGGAATGGATAAAGTGGGACAGACACTGGAGGGGGGGTGATCCATCTCACCAATCCTTCTTGGGATCCCTGATTTCCCCAAGAAGTTCAAGTCCTTCACCTAAAGGGGCTCCAGGAGAGCTGGAGAGGGACTGGGGACAAGGGCTGGAGGGACAGGACACTGGGGAATGGCTTCCCACTGCCAGAGGGCAGGGATGGATGGGATATTGGGAATTAGGAATTCCTGGCTGGGAGGGTGGGGAGGGGCTGGGCTGGAATTCCCAGAGCAGCTGTGGCTGCCCCTGGATCCCTGGCAGTGCCCAAGGCCAGGCTGGACATTGGGGCTGGGAGCAGCCTGGGACAGTGGGAGGTGTCCCTGCCATGGCAGGGGTGGGATGGGATGGGATTTAAGGTCCCTTCCCACCCAACCCATTCCATGGTTCCCTGATCTCTTTCTTACTCTCCTCTCTGGATCCCATTCCAACTCGAATCCCTTTAACCCACTGAGAAATCCCCCCAGTCCTTCAGGACACTGCTGCTGACCCCTTCCCTGCCAGTGTCCGTGGGTTTTGCCCAGGAGCAGCATTCCCAGCCCTGACCCCAAAGGGACCCACGGAGCTGTCCCAGTGCCACTCCCACCCCTCCCCTCTCCCCAGCCTGGAATGACAGCTGGGATCGGGTCCAACAGAGGGGTCCATCGGGGTCTGATGGCACATTCAGCCTCGGGGGCCGCTCGGTGAGCAGCTGGACCTTCAGCCAGGAGCCGCCCCGGGAGGGCTGAGCCCGCTCCGGTCCGCGTTGCCCTTCTCCCGCGGGATCCAGCACTCCCTGCTTGTGTTCCCGGGAGATGAATCACACAACCTTCTGCCCCCTCAGCTGCTGCACTCCCCAGCAACCCAACCCAGCGCCTGAGCTTGCTGTGAAAATCCCCGGAGGATGCGGGAAGAGCACACAGAACTCCTCCCAGGCGGCACCCACGGGCTCTGACTGGCACATCCTGTGCCAACAGCTCCCGTTTCCCAGAGAAATCACAGATATCCCACCAGAAAACACGAGGGGCTCCTGGGAATGCACTGCCTTGCTTCTGACTCTCTAACAAAATGGATTTTTGCGTTTTTTCCTCAATTCCTTCTACATTTTCATTAAGAGCTGCTCTCCCTGGGAAGGACCCCTTCCTCTTTGAATCTTAATTAGCAGAGAACCCCAACTCCTTCCTGCCAAGCCTTGTGCTGCTCCACCACAGAGCTGAAAATGGGTTGGGAATTCTGTGCCACACCAGAGCCGCTGGTTTTGGGTTGGGTTGGGTTGGGTTTTTTTTTCCCCCTACTGCTACAAAAATGATGGAAAATGCCAGAAAACGAGGATTCCAGGAGCAGAAAACGAGGATTCCAGGGGCAGAGAATGAGGGTTCCAGGGGCAGAAAACGAGGATTCCAGGGGCAGAGAATGAGGGTTCCAGGGGCAGAGAATGAGGATTTCAGAAGCAAAGAATGAGGATTCCAGGGGGAGAGAACAAGGATTTCAGAAGCAGAGAATGAGGATTCCAGGGGCAGAGAATGAGGATTTCAGAAGCAGAGAATGAGGGTTCCAGGGGCAGAGAACGAGGATTTCAGAAGCAGAGAATGAGGATTTCAGAAGCAGAGAATGAGGGTTCCAGGGGCAGAGAACAAGGATGTCAGAAGCAGAGAATGAGGATTCCAGGGGGAGAGAACAAGGATTTCAGAAGCAGAGAATGAGGATTTCAGAAGCAGAGAATGAGGGTTCCAGGGGCAGAGAACGAGGGTTCCAGGGGCAGAGAACGAGGATTTCAGAAGCAGAGAATGAGGGCTGCAGACGCCTGGCAGCAGCCAGCCCCCGAGTGGTGGAGCTGCCCTGGCTGCTGCAGGGCTCAGCCCCTCTGCAGACACCCAACATTTCCAGGCTCTTTTCGGGAGCTCTTCCCACAAAAGCCGGCCAGGGAGGGACGGCAGGCAGAGCTTCCAGCAGGATTCAAAAGGCAGCAGCCCAGCACACGGGGAGTGATTAAAGGGCCAATTAACATACGAGCAGTTTGTCTCCCGAGCAGCAAAAAGGAGCCGTGCTCCAAGTGAGCTTTATTGACTCCGCTTTTCCCAGCTGATTTATCCGGGAGAGAAAATAAGGCACAGCTTTTTTCCCCGAGCAGATTTACCCTTTTTCATCGTGTCTGCCTTACTGAGCATTGCTCTCTGTCCTCCTGAAGCACAAAGTTACAATAACCAGGAACACGCTTTTTTTTGGGATAAAAACCCTTCATGTGGCCAGGCAGGAATTGCAGAGGCACCAAAGGCAGCCTGGGCTTTGCTGGGCTCCTCCTGGGCTGCCCTGGAGAGCAGAGCTGGGTGTGGAAAATGCTGTGGAGGAGGAGCAGGTGCCCTGGAAAGGCACCAAAGTGAGCAGAGAGAGAGATGAGTGTTTCTTTATCATAAATCCCAGACTGGTTTGGGTTGGAAGGGACCTTAAATCCCATCCCATTCCCACCCCTGCCATGGGCAGGGACACCTCCCACTGTCCCAGGCTGCTCCCAGCCCCAGTGTCCAGCCTGGCCTTGGGCACTGCCAGGGATCCAGGGGCAGCCACAGCTGCTCTGGGCACCCCGTGCCAGTGTATTCCTATGTACACCTTTATTTTTGTGTGTTTATCTCCACTGGCCTGAAAATCCAGAGGAGATCACCTCCCATTCTCCCTGCTCTTGCATATTTCTAAAGGAAAACAAACAAAAAAAAAGATTATTATTTTTAAACTTCGCTTTGTTAAACCTCTGGGTGCTCTCTCACCTCCAGGCCTTGCCTGGGACACCCAGCTCATAAAATGTCACATGCACCGGTCAGGAAAATATCAACCTGAAAATGGCTCTGAGGAACAGGCAGAAAACAAACGAGGGAGTGCAAATATCTGAGAAAATCAGTTAATCAAGAAGATTATAAACCCAGGGCAATAAAACCATTATTTCCCTAAAACATATCATTAGCTCTAATACTCAGCTGCCCGATTTTATTGAAATCGAGGATGTGACAGGTTTAAAAAAATCAGAGATTCCTCTGTTTTAAAGTTGGAAAAAATATGCAGGACTGCTGGGGAGAGGAGAAGGAGCTGGGCAGGAATTCGGGTTTCAGAGAAGGCTCCTTCCCTCTCCCACCTTCCCAGGGCAGGGTGGTCCTGGCAGCCCCTCCCACAGGGAGAACCTTTGGTTGGGGAAGGGAAACCTCCCCATGGGACACTGGATAAAGCAGGAACCATCAGCATCTCTGTGCTTGATTCAGGTAGATAAATTATTGGTGGCAGGTGGCAGAGAGCACTGCAGGGGCACCTCCGTGCCCTCCAGTGCCACCACTGCGACCGCCCAGGGGTTCACAGCAGGAAAACCCACCCATGCAGGAAGATCCGTGTTTATTATTGTGGCAGAACCAAGTGCAGGGCGTTTGTCTCCAGGGGGATGCGGGAACTGCTGTGCCAGAGCCGATCCCATGAAATCCTCCACGGAGGCAGCGATGCCCAGCCCCATCCCCACGCCCCAGGGCAGCCTGGGCACCGTGGGGCTGATCCTTCCTGCTCCTTCCTGCAGGATCCACCCCAGAATCCGCTCATCCTGCCACAGAACCTCTCCTCCTTTCCCTGAGGGTGACAACGACCAGCACGACCCAACCGTGCCCCATCAGCCTCCAAAGCCCTGCAAGCAGAGGTCAGAGGGGACCCGGAAGGAAATCAACCCTTGAGAGGAAACAGAAGCACCTTCCACAGGCTCCAAAACCCACAGGACAGGGATGGAAGGAGCTGGAATAGCCCGGAGCCCAGCTGAGGCCACGCTGCTGCCCAGGTCCTGGTGTCCCTCAGGCCAGAGCTGCACGCAGGCACTGGCAGCACCCTCCTCTCGTGAGCTGCACCCCAAAGGGAGCCTGGGGAGCCTCCAGCCCAGGAGGGGTTTGAGAGCAGCAGCATGTGGGGCAGCACCTGCAGCTAAAGCTGGAGCTGCTCCTGGAATGGGGCATTTCCATGGAATTAAAATGGATCGACCTCCGACTGCCTTGTCACGATGGATCTCATCAAGGCTGGATTTCATAAATATTCTAATTAGAGCTCTCCTCCTGCCCCTCTCCTTACAGGCAGGGAGAAAGTTCTGCTTTTCTCAGGAAATTATTCCTGATGTTTATTCATGATCCTGCTTTTCCCAGGGAGTTGGGATCCTTGGAAGCATCCAGGTGAATTCCAAGCACGAGCATGTGCCAGACAGGAGGGGTGCAAGGGGCTGCAGGGAGGGGATGGGATGGAAGCAGGAGTGGAATTGCTTTGCCAGGACCATCCTGTCCTGGGACACCGGGATTCAGCCCGGGGGAGTTCTCAGGCTCAGAGCAGTGATGGCATCGAATCCTGGGATGGGTTGGGTGGGAAGGGACCTTAAATCCCACCCAGAGCCCCCCCTGCCATGGCAGGGACACCTCCCACTGTCCCAGGCTGCTCCCAGCCCCAGTGTCCAGCCTGGCCTTGGGCACTGCCAGGGATCCAGGGGCAGCCACAGCTGCTCTGGGAATTCCAGCCCAGCCCCTCCCCACCCTCCCAGCCAGGAATTCCTAATTCCCAATATCCCACCCAGCCCTGCCCTCTGGCACTGGGAAGCCATTCCCTGTGTCCTGTCCCTCCATCCCTTGTCCCCAGTCCCTCTCCAGCTCTCCTGGAGCCCCTTTAGGCCCTGCAAGGGGCTCTGAGCTCTCCCTGGATCCTTCCCTTCTCCAGGGGAACATTCCCAGCTCTCCCAGCCTGGCTCCAGCCCTTGGAACACCTCCATGGTCTCCTCTGGAGGCCTCTCCTCTGCAGCCAGTTTTACACAGAAATTAAGGGTTAAAGGCACTCGACCTTTGTAATTTATCCAAGGGAAAAGCAAGAGCCAATTTCTCTGTGTTCTTTAGAGCCATCACGGGCAGGCGGCTCCGATACTTTAATTTAGCAACGAAAGTCGTAAAGAGAAGCAAAGGCTGGAAGGTGGAAACTAAACAAACCTGGAGTAGGAATAAAGTTAATTAGGCAGTGAAGGCACTACCCTAACACGGAGCAGATTCTCTATCATTTGAAGATTTAATTAAATGATTATCCTCGAGGAGATGCCCCACCCGGAGGGTGCAGGTTTCCTGGGAGGGAGCAGGGAGCAAGGACAGCCCTCCCTGAGTGCTTCCCACATTTGGCAGGGCCCTGCACTGGGATGGGGAATGGGCTCAGCTTTCCCCACAGCAGAGCCCCGTGTGGCCTTTCCTGGGTAACGAGGGCAGTCCAGCCTGAGGTTTTCCAGGTGTTCAGAGGCTGAGCTGCAACTCCAGCCTGGAGCAAAGGAGGCTCAGGGGGGCCCTTGTGGCTCTGCACAACTCCCTGACAGGAGGGGGCAGCCGGGGGGGGTCGGGCTCTGCTGCCAGGGAACAGGGACAGGAGGAGAGGGAACGGCCTCAGGCTGGGCCAGGGGAGGCTCAGGTTGGGCAGCAGCAGGAATTTCCCCATGGAAAGGGTGCTCAGGCCTTGGAACTGCCCAGGGAGGTTTGGAGTGCCCATCCCTGGAGGTGCCCAAGGAATTCCTGGAGGTGGCACTCAGGGCTCTGGGCTGGGGACAAGGTGGGCATCGGGCACCGCTTGGGCTCTGTGGGCTGGGAGAGCTTTTCCAACCCCAGTGAGTCTGGGATTCCAGGTCCTTGTACCAAAGCCCTTTCCACACCCAGGTGTTGGCCATCCAAACCCTTCTCCGGGCATTCCCGCATGGAGCTGCACCCGGATGACTTTGAGCAGCCTCTGGGCCTCGGGCTGCTCGGTGCCCTGGTGAAGCTCAGGGCATCCACCTTCTCCAAGCTCCAGCTTTTCCCAGGCTCTGGGCAGCAGCGGGATGACAGATGAGCAGGATGTTCTCTGCAGGCATCTCCTCCATGCTCGGCACAGGCAGAGCTGCCTCCCACACGTTTTGCCGAGATCTGCAAACTGCCAGGTACACGGGGCTCTCCCACAGCCAGGGGCCATCCCAGCTCCCCAAAATAGCCCAGACGTGGAACAGCGAGAGCTCCCAGAAGCAGAAAGGTTTCAGAAATGCCCCTGAGAACAGAATCACCTTGCAGACCTCCTTTCACACGGGAGCCGTTCCAGACACGTTGTGCATTATGTGGGAGAAGAGGGGGAACAAGGAGCAATAAATGAGCCAGGGAAAGCTCCCCGTGTCAGCAGTGTGGGGTGGTCCCTTCTCCCAGCCCCCTTCCATGCCCTCAGGCCTCCTGAGCATTCCCTCAGCCATCCATGAGGGGCTAAGGCCCCTCTACAACGTGAAAAACAATTCTGGCACAGGGTGCCCAGAGCAGCTGTGGCTGCCCCTGGATCCCTGGCAGTGCCCAAGGCCAGGCTGGACACTGGGGCTGGAGCAGCCTGGGACAGTGGGAGCTGTCCCTGCCATGGCAGGGGTGGGAATGGGTGGGATTTAAGGTCCCTCCCAACCCATACTAGTCTGGGATTCTGGGATTCTGTGAGCCACATTCCACCAGGAGCTTTGCTTGCTCCCTGCTCCCTCCCAGCCTTCCCTCCCTGCTTTCCCTCCTCTGTCATTCCAAGGCTGTTTTTCCCTCTGTCCTGCCCGTGCTGCGTCTCCAGGACAGCTCAGCTCTCGCTCCCAGCCTCTCCCAGCGTTGCTCTGACTGTTCCTTCTCCGTCCCTCACCCCTGCCAGCCTCCCCAGCTTCCCTCCCAGCTCCCAGTTGATTGTGCTGGGTTTTTTGGGATGTTTTCCGCAGCCCCCGCAGGCTGGGATTTCTGCAAGCGCCTCTGCACAGCTGAACTCCCTCCGTGTTACTGCAGCTCAGATCACGGAGGAGCTTCACTGGGGCTGGGAATAATCAAAAAAACGCCACGGAGGAAACTCCCAGGAGGACGCTGAGAAAACTTCAGCCCCAACAGGGCCCTGATCAAAGCAGGAAAACTTTGAAAGCATTTGACATCCAGGAACTCCCCTTTCATGCTGCTGGCAGGTGAGAGCTGCCTGCTCAGCCTGAAGAGTGCCTTTACAAAACACTTTTTCCAGAATTCATGGACACTCACTCCAGAAAGGGTTCCGTGAATGAGCACCTCCCCAGCAAACGGGCTCAGCAGAAGTTGGGCACAGGGAGGAGGAGTGGCTGGAGGTGCCCCCAGGGGTCACAGCCCACATCCCTGTGTTTATATAGAGGTGTCCTAAATAGCAGATGGGACTGTGGCAGGACATGTGTGTCCCCTCTCTACCACAGAGGGTTGCTGCCCATGCAAGACAGAACTCGGGCGGGTCACAGGCCCAGCCTGGGGCATCTCTGGCACCAAAAGGGCTCAGGGCCCCAGCTGAGAACCAACATCTCCGTCTGGAAAGCAAAGGTGCAGAGAGATGAAAGAAATGTTCTCGACCACAAGGCACGGTTCTTGTGCCTCTGAAAGCCCACACAGTTACCTCAGGGGCAAGAGTCTCTTACACACCCCTTGGGAACGCGTGAGGAGATTGCTCCCCAAAGCTGGACGCGGCTTTGAGGATTGTGTCATATATGAAATTAGGTAATTGGCTTTTGCATATAAAAATCATCTTATAACCAAGTTAACAGTTATTAAAGTTGTTAAGATAGTTAAATTGTTAAACCCCCCCCCTCTGTGAACCAATGTCCCTCCCCAGCAAATGATCCATTGGGGAAAGGGACTTGTGATGGACCTTGGAATTCACCAATCATCTTGTGCTGTGGGGCAGGACAGTGGTGGGTTCTGGGAAGAGCTAAGAGGGTATAAAAGTAGGATCCCAGAGCCCTTCTCTCTCTCTCTCTCTCTC
>VZTE01001275.1:67580-90781 GCA_013397775.1 Eulacestoma nigropectus
TTTTTTTTTTTCTCTCTTTCTCTTGTTTTTTATTTTAAGCGAATTTTACCTCAGATTAGCTGAGGTAAAGCCAGTGCTGAAGATTTCTGCTGTGGGTACATAGCCAGTTTGGCTCCAAGGGTCTCTGATCCTGCCCTCCCGGGGTTTTTGTTTTTTTTTTTATAGTTTTAAGAATTCAGATGCTGTTATTTTTCCAAATTATCTTTCTGTAATAAACAATTTTTTTTAAATTCAAATAAGAGTTGTTCCCATTTTTAACAGGATGCTTTCCCGGGAGTTGAGAGAAAGGACTTCGGTGTGCACTCCATCAGAAATCGGACGGTGAGAAACGCTGGATCCTAAGTTATCCTATTTCTCGGCCGGCTGTAAATTTAATGGTACCTTTAACTCCACGTGGAATACCAGTATCCCCTTGTGTCTCACCCCTGTGTAGCCATGGTCTGTCTTAAGCCTCGTGTCTGTCAGTTTTGTGTCTGTAAATAAATAATTCATTCTGTAACAGACCCAACCAGCCATTATTAAAGAACTTGGGAACGAGAGTGGGTTTTGGGGTGCTGGACACCTCAATAAGGCGACTGCCTGCTGCCAGAGGCCTGGGCAAAAGGCAGGGACTGATTTAAACCCACATCAGCCATTCCTAACAGGGATCGGCCTCCATTTGTTCTTCCTGACAGCTCGGCTGCGGGGGCGGCACGGACGGGGCGGGAAAGGGAAATTTGGCTCTCCTGGGGGCCGGGACCGCACGTGGCACTAATTAATCTCATCTCTGACTGTGGAAATAACTTCTCCCTCGGCTTGTAGGGTTCCTCCCAGGAGCTGTTCCTGCCCCGTTCCCCGTCCCAGTCGCAGCTCCACGATCCAGTGGTGATCCACCAGCACAGCCCTCGGATCCAGTGCACTTTGGGGCCTGACTCAAGCCAAAATTATCCCTCCTCCATATCTGGTTTTATGGCTGCGCCGTGCAATGACTCAAGCTGAGGCTTTGTAGGGAAAAATTTCCTCTAAAATAAAAGTTTGTCAATAAAAAGCTCCTTCTAAGTGGCCTCCCACAGCGGCTGCCTCCGAGAGATCCATCAGGAAACGCTGCCTTTGTGGGCTTTCCAGAGGACTTCCCTCTAATAAAAAGTGAACTTATTGACAAGCTTTCCTGGCTGCTCTTTCCCAAGCTTTTGTAAAGATGTAATTGTCAGGATGATATGGATTTATTTGGCATCCCAGCTAGGCCTGAGAAATTACAGCTGCACCTTCCTGTCAAACTCACGCCTGCAGCCAAATTGGGCTGAAATTGTGCACCAGTGCTCCCAGGGAAAACTGCAGGAGACAGCATTTCCAGGGCCTTGGCACTAAGGGGGAAAGGGAAAAAGAGAGAAAGGAAAATATAATGTTGTGTTTAAAGTCAGAAAGGAGAAAAGAAGAAAAAAACCTCTTTTCCTTGGATGGCCAGGCCTCATTAATCAGCCTCCGGTGGGAAAACACTGGGAGCGGATTGCCCAAAAACCTGAGGATGCCCCATCCCTGGAAGTGTCCCAGGCCAGGTTGGATGGGGCTGGGAGCAGCCTGGGACAGTGGGAGGTGTCCCTGCCACGGCAGAGGTGGCGCTGGATGGGATTTAAGGTCCTTTCAACCCAAACCATCCTGGGATTTATGGTCTCTGTAAGGTTTGGATTTTTTGGATTCTTTTTCTTTGTCCACGTCCGAGGAATGGGGGGACTCAGGTTATAAACGTGCACTTTGCAAAGGACGTGAATGTTCAAACAGAACAAGTTCTAAACATCCCTCTCTGCCTAAAGGCAGACCTTGGCCTCGCCAGGATGGGGCTGGAAAGTCCCCCTGGGTCAGAAGTCCCACAGTGAGCAGGCTGGCAAATGGGACCCAAAGCATTTCCTTCATTGCCACATCCATCCATGCCGTTATCGGTGAAATATGCCTGGAATCTTCATCTCCACCCAGAAATATCCTTATTTTTAATTCTTTTTGGTGCCAACTCATTCCAGCTGCCCCTGCAGCCCGGGGACCACTGGGAGCCCTGCAGACCTGGTGGGTCCTGTGGATATTTAATCCTGGAGAAAAGAGCGACTGAACCAGCCCCCACTGGATTTTAGATCGTGGAATTCTGCCACAGAGTCTCGGCCTTGGCACCTGATCCAGCAAAATCCCAAGGATTCTGGGATTTGGGTGCTGGATGGAATCAGAACATTCCAGCTGAGGAATCCTTCCCCGCTCCCAAATCCAACTAAAGAGGTGAAGTGGGGCTGGAATCCCCCCGGCTCCCAGACCCCACCCTGCAGCAGTCCCTGTCACCTCGGGATTTGCACAAAAGCCCAACGGATTTGGGATTACCCTGGAACCTTTCCAAGAGCTGCCCGTGCACAGGGCAGAGAACTTTCGTCTGCTCTGCTTCTGCCTGAACTCGAGCACGCTGAAGTTCAGACACTTCCAGTGATTCCAGAGGAATTAAGTGGGGAAGAAGTAACTCTGTCCTTTACCTCCCTTGCTCTTCAGATGATTTTCCTTTCATTTTTAAAAGCACTACCCAGGGCTGTTCTCTGCAAACTCGATCATTCCGTGCCAAACCTACTTAAAATTCTCTGCCATTCCCGAGAAATGGTGCAACACGTGGGAGCCTGGGAATTTTAAGCGTCCTTGGTGTTTGTTGTTACAAGGAACAGGCAGCGTTTCCAGTCTCTGCAGCAGGGAAACACCCGGCTGCTCCTTTAGCCCAGACCTGCTCCGTTCCCTGCTCCATTATTGGAAGTTCCAGCACGTTAATTGTGACCTTGCTCGTTGTTCCAGGGAGGCCTGGGGGCACTGCTGGAATGCTCCACACACTGTTAGGAATAACTGTGGTTTTAATAAAGTTTTGTGGATCCAGCTCGGTTGGGAAGGAAAGTCCATGAACCGCCTGCCTCGGGGTGGGGGGAGAAGGTGAAGTGGGCAAGATAAACCACAATATTAGAGTTGGTTGTGTCTTATCAATTCAGGTTATTGACTCCATCATCCCCTCAGCAGATGCTTAGAGAGACATAGTATATTTATATTCATATTTATATTTATATCTGTATTTGTATTTATATCTTTATTGATATTTATATTTATATTTACATTGATATTTACATTGATAATTATATTTATATTTACATGGATATTGATGTTGATGTTGATGTTTATATTTAAGACCTGTTCCTTACAGACAACCTGGAAAGATCCAGGCAGGATGGGGAAGGTGCTCCCTCACTCTGGCACTGGTGAGGCCCCATCTGGGCACTGCTCCTGTTTTTAATCTGATTCCATGGATCCTCCAGCTCCACATCCCTGAGCCCCAAGAGTCCCAAATGAACCCTGCCCTTCCCAAGCGAGGGGGATAAATCCGACACAGGCCAAAAATGAACACCAGTTTCGTGGAGACATCCTGGTCTCCAGCAGTAAAACAGCAAAAGGTTTTTCCCTCTCTGCATAAAAGAACATTTAAAATACGTTAAATAGAGGTTTTTCGGAAAACAGGGATGGATGGGATATTGGGAAGGAATTCCTGCCTGGGAGGGTGGGGAGGGGCTGGGCTGGAATTCCCAGAGCAGCTGTGGCTGCCCCTGGATCCCTGGCAGTGCCCAAGGCCAGGCTGGACACTGGGGCTGGGAGCAGCCTGGGACAGTGGGAGGTGTCCCTGCCATGGCAGGGGTGGCACTGGGTGGGATTTAAGGTCCTTTCCCACCAAAACCATCCTGGGATTCTGGGATGTTGCCCAGCATTCCCTAGAGCAGGGCACGGCTTTTCTGGAAAGCTCCGGAGAGTTTTACTGAGAATTAGTGGCGTCAAACTCTGAGCCAAGAAACTTCTCCAGCCTCTGAATTGAAGTGTTCCCATTAATCAGAGCCACGTGGATGTGGAATCTCCCACCCTGGGTCCCTCCCGTGGGTGCAGCCCTGGCTGAGCGAGGTCCCTGCAGCAGGGGAGGGGCTGAGAGGGGACATTTATCAGCTGAAATTAATCCTTCCCAGGTGAAAATGCCTCTGCCTCCCAATTAGGCTGCCGTGAGGGAGGGAAGCAGAGGAAAATTGCTCACCTTAATTAGTCCCCGTGCGGAGCCTTTGCAGAGCCGTCTCTGATCTGCTGCCGGGGCACAGCCGGGGGGTGCCCACAGGGAGAGCTCCCTGCTCCTGCTCCTGCTCCTCCCGAGGGCATCCACGAGGCCGAGGCTCTCCCAGGGCACGGGGAGCACCCCACTGGGCAGAGGGAGTCACCAGCTCGGCCTTCCATCGCTCAGCATCCCAAACCAGGGCTGGGAATTGATGAATCAATGTGAGGGAAGTTCTGCAGGAGCCGTCCCGCTTCTGGTGCTCCTCGGGCAACACGGGGCCCCAGAGTTCCCGTTCCTTGAAGGCAAAAAGCTTCAAGGAAAGCTTCAGTGGAAAAAAACTTTTCCATTCTGTTACCACCCTATCTTACAGATGTTACAGAGTTCGAATCAGACTTTCAACTCCTCACATTATCTACAAACACAGAGTAAACCTTGGTTTTAGAGATGTTATGGAGTTGAAATCAGGCAGACTGTCAACACCTCACATTATCTAAAACCATGGAGTAAAACCTGGTTTTACAGATGTTATGGAGTTTAAATCAGGGGGACTTTGAACACCTCACATTATCTAAAACCATGGAGTAAAACCTGGTTTTAGAGATGTTATGGAGTTTAAATCAGGCGGACTTTGAACACCTCACATTATCTAAAACCATGGAGTAAATCCTCTTTACAGCCCATCCTAAAGACTAAGTCCAGCTGACTGCTAAATGACACCTTTCCTTCACATCCAGACCCACATCCCTCCCTCTCCAGCATTCCCAAATGCTTTCAGTGCTGTCTCAGGTTCCGTGGGGTTTAACAAAGCAGTTACAAGTCCTGCTGGACAGGGATAAATGCAGGTCCTCCTTTTAAACTCGAACTGCTCTAAGTGCATTATCAGGTCGATGCCCGTGGATCTCTCAAAATCCAAGGAAAGCCATTTTAGCCTCACTCTTCTGGAGCCCATTAAAATGCAGGTGCAGCACCCTTGTCTTTGTGGCTCCACAGGCTGACTCACACCCCAATTCCAATTAGCTTCAGCTCATTAAATGGGAAGCAAGTTTGTTGTCACCTCGCCTCAAACAGCTCGAACATTCCTAATTGGGGAAAAAACCTCCAGCAGGTTCCGTTTCATTTTTAGAGGAAAATGAAACCATTCCTCACTGCTGCCTCCCAGAAGCTGCTCCCTAATTCCAGTGTCAGCTGTGCAAGGGGAGCTCATTCCTCACACCCAGCCTTTAACGAGCAGATCAATCCCTTCATCAACCAATGTGCAAAAAAGGCTCTCTGGAGCCCCTGTCCTGCCCACTTCCTCCACGGGATGAATGCAAACGCTATGAAAATCACACTCTGTGACAGAGCGGCGATCCAGGGGAGCTCCGGAGTGTCCTGGAGAGGGCTGGGAGCTGCAGCTGGGAATCTCTGCCCTCCCGTGCCCAGGAACGATGGCCTGCAGTCAGCACGGTCCGTGTTCCCCGCTGAGGCGCGGCGCCCGAGGCTCTCCCAGTTTCTCCCAGTAAAGGCGCTGTGGGCAGAGCTCTGAGCTGGCTGGGCCTGAGAAAAATTCCCGGTATCGGGAGCTGCTGCAGCCTCAGCAACGCTTCGTTAGCAGAAGGCTGATGGATCAACGTCCGATCAATCCAATTAGCAGCAGCAATTCGAGAAGCCCCTCAGGAGGTGTTTGCACACCCAGAGGGCCCCAC
Organism: Eulacestoma nigropectus; assembly: GCA_013397775.1. Classification (NCBI taxonomy): domain Eukaryota; kingdom Metazoa; phylum Chordata; class Aves; order Passeriformes; genus Eulacestoma; species Eulacestoma nigropectus. The sequence continues at coordinate 73,341 of VZTE01001275.1, forward strand.
GGAGGGTCAGGGAACCCATCCTTCCCTGGGATGGAACTCTGGGACATGGCCTGAACCCTCAGACCCAGCTTTAAAATTTGGCAGACTTGAGGAATCAGCCCAAAAACAGATGGATAATGAGAGATGGGAGAAATTATATTTTGCTTCCCTACAGCTGCTTCCCAAACTCAGCTTCTTTGGATTTCAGGTAGAAAAAGTTTCATTTTCAAATAAAAATGTGACCTCTATGAGGAATTCCAGGAGGAAATCCCTGTGAGCAGCCAGAGCCAGAGGAAGGGATCAGAGAACCTCCAATGGAGTTGTTTTTACCTGGAGTGAGTGGCTGATGCATTGCTGCTGAGGTCATGTGTCAGAAACCTCCAGAACTATGAAAATATCACTTAAATTCACTGTAACTTAAATCCTTTCCGCTCTTGGTCCCTCCATTTGAGAAGGGGGCTGCAGGCAGGAACAGAAATATCCCTGAAGCTGGCAGGGACACAGAGGACGTGGAGAACTCCGCGTCCGCTCAGAGGACACGGAGAACAAACCACGTCAGGAGCTCTCCCATCCTCGCCCCCAAAGAGAGGCAACCTCCCCATCTCCTCCCCCACAGTCTGTTTAAATTAGTAAGGACAGAATTCCGGTGCTGAATCCTGATCGTAAGGGCCCGAAGCACGAGAGGGAAGCAATTACAGAGTTGTGCTTTCCGAAATTCCCGTCCCCGCTCAGCCCTGCTGACCCCTCTCCAATTAGCTGCACCCGCTGCGGGAGGGGGGCTGAGGCCCCAGTGAGTGCTGTGATCTCGGGGCTCCCTGGCTGCACGTTCAGGAGCTGGGTCGTTATTCACATTATTTGTTCACATTATCCGTCCTCCCTGCCTGTGCCTGGCAGCTGAGCGAGGCCCCGGCCCAGCCCAGCCCTGCTCCGTGGGGCTGGGAAGGTTTGTCCAGCCTGGTTCCAGAGCCTGGCCCAGCACAGCGAGGCTGCTGCCCACCACAGAGGGCTGAGGGGATGGGGGGTGACCCCCTCGGTCCTCCTGCAGTCCCCAGGCCCCCACAGGTGCCCACTGTGTCCAGCTGGGCCGTCCCTGCAGCCCTTATCAATTTAGATTAAAGTTCTTCCCTGGGAGGGTGGGCAGGCCCTGGCACAGGGTGCCCAGAGCAGCTGTGGCTGCCCCTGGATCCCTGGCAGTGCCCAAGGCCAGGCTGGACACTGGGGCTGGGAGCAGCCTGGGACAGTGGGAGGTGTCCCTGCCATGGCAGGGGTGGCGCTGGGTGGGATTGAAGGTCCCTTTCCAACCCAAACCGTTCTATTCTCTGAATCTGAGGTCTTTTCTCAGAGATCACCTGGCTGCTGGGGACGCCACCCTCCCCTGGGGACAGTCAGGGCATTCCTGGGGGTTTGTGGCCTCCTGGCCCAGGCACTGGCACTCTGGGAGCTGAGAGGCCTCAGTGCTGACTGGGAGCACTGGGATCCACCCAGCCCCTGGGGACACCGTGGGTGCCACTGAGCCCGAGCCACAGGTGAGTCCTGGACGCTGCAGCTGCTCTGCCCTCCCTAAACCCCTCCTGGCTCCTGCCCCCATTTTGGGTACACCTGCCCCAAAATGTTCTTGGTGCCATCNCAGGGATTCTGCTGGAAATGGTGCTGAGCCCTGACATGGAACTGCAGCAAGTGCAAGATGGAGGAGAACCAGACCTCAAGGGAGATGAAGCATTTGGGTGGCCAACACAGAGCTCTGGTCTCCATGACCTGCTCAAGGAGAGGGCCTTTAGAGCCTGGAGCGGATCACCAGTGCCAACAATTTATCTTCCTGTTTGATTTAAATTTTATCTGTTTAAGTTTTATATGAAGCCATTGAAGAGCTCCATGAACCTTCTGCAGCTGTTGGGACATCCCATCCCATCCCATCCCATCCCACCCCATCCTATCCCATCCCATCCCATCCCATCCCACAGCAAGGTCCTGTCCTCCCTGGCCCACTGCCCTCGCTCACAGGACCGTGGAATGTCCTGGTTTGGAAGGGACCCACCAGGATCACTGAACTCCAGCTCCTGGCCCTGTGCAGGGACACCCCAAACTCAGCCTCCTGAACCCCTCTCCAGACATCTCCAGGTGTTTCAGACTTGACAGGAACCCCCCAGGCTGAGCCAGGGGTGACTCCCAGAGCTGGGCCCCATTTGGGGAGCACCCCCACAGCAGGAGATGAGGGCACAGCCCAGCCCCACTGCCCTGGGGGTCCTCTGGGCCGCGAGGAGATGGCACAGACCCAAGGGGAAGGGAAGGGCTGTTCTTCCCATCAGGGACAGACACCTGGAGAAGCTCCCAGCTCTGGCTGGAGCTGCAGGACGAACATTTCCCCCCGCACAAGGTCAGTGTTTGGGCCCAGCACAGCTTCCCAGCTGCTCCCATTGATCAGGGTTTGAGGGCAGAGCAGCAGGACCTGCAGCCTGCTGATTAAACCACTTTATCTGCACCCTTGGATGGCTCTGCCTCCCCCCAGCTTGACAAAACTTCCACCAGCCAGAAGCCAGCCCTGGCCAGCTGCACCCTGAATTGTGATCCTGGGGGCTGTAACCTCTGAAATATTTAGCCCCCGAGCTGATAAAAGCCAATGTTTGCTTCATTCCTTGCCAAATTTTGGGGTGGATCATAAAGTGGAATGTTTCACCCCAGCCCGGCTGCCTTTGCCTGCGGGGCGTGGGTGTTCCATGTCAGTGGTGCACGGACAGGAGTTACCCACAGGTGGATTTGCCTCTTTCTCCTGCCCTGTGTGCTGCTTCCAGCTGAAGCCAGACGGTGCATGTCCAACTCAGCGCAGGAAATGTGCTCAGCAAAGGCGAAAATCCTTCAGTTCTGTGCTCTTTGTGTTGTCCCGGCCATGGCTTCACTCCCAGAGCAGCAGAGAACCAGGAGAGCTCTGGGAGGAGTTTGCAGCAGACCCAGGTGTTCCCCAGAGGTTATGGAAGAGCTCAGGTGAGTTTGTGCCCCTGTACTTCAAACATGCAGAGGGTGTGAACAGCAAGTCACCATCAGCACCTTCCTGCCCTGAGAGTTAAACAGCCCCAGCAGGAAACCTCCATCCCCCGAGCCACGGCCTCTCCAGCTCTTCCCTGTTCTCCAGAGGCAGACAGGCACGAGGAAGCTGCTCCAAAACCACCACTGGCAGCTCCAGCAGAGGGAATGGGACCCCACACCTGCTCCTGCCTTGGAGCCTGATGCCACACGAGGCATCACCCGCTTGGAATCCTGTTCCCAAAACAGAATCCCACAATGGTTGGGGTTGGAAGGGACCTCAAATCCCACCCAGTGCCACCCCTGCCATGGCAGGGACACCTCCCACTGTCCCAGGCTGCTCCCAGCCCCAGTGTCCAGCCTGGCCTTGGGCACTGCCAGGGATCCAGGGGCAGCCACAGCTGCTCTGGGAATTCCAGCCCAGCCCCTCCCCACCCTCCCAGCCAGGAATTCCTTCCCAATATCCCATCCATCCCTGCCCTCTGGCAGTGGGAAGCCATTCCCTGTGTCCTGTCCCTCCATCCCTGGTAAATGCTCTCCGTATTTCCTGTAGGGTCTCTTCAAGTCCTGGAAGGCCCCAATTAGGTCCAACCTGGCCTTGCACCCGCCCCCCTTCATTATTAATAAAGTTTCCTTCTCTAAAACTCCCACGAAAATTCTACCCATTCTCAGCCTTGCCTAAGGGTTTCTTGCCACGCACACAAAGTGTAAAATATCCCAAAGCCGTGGAGGCCACGCAGGATTCTGGCTCTCAGAGCCTGGCACAGATGCAGGCTGCGCTCGCTGTGGCGGCTCTGCTCTCTCACGCCCTCTCTTTAAAACCCAGAGGGAGTCCCACTTTAATTCACAGAAATTTAATGACAATATGACTTTGGAAATGAGAGTTAGCTTCTGAATGGCGTGGATTCCTTCGTCTGATGATGTGCCTGCCATGGCAATCATTGCATAGAGCCGTGTGGGTACGTATCGGAGATTGGTAACTCTTCGTTGATGCCGTGCTCACAAAACTCTTCAATGATCTTTGGTTTCTTGGATCTTATCTGAATTTTCAGTGCACTTCACCTGCATGGCTTGGTGCAACGGTGAACCAGGGAATTTGCAGTTTTGCCATTCCTCATTTAACTGAGGAGATTTGTTCCTGTTCTGGGGACCACAAAAGGTGGGGGAGAGGTCCCCGAGGGGCTGAGCCCAGCCCTGCCCTCAGGCCACAGCGAGGAGCAGCTTGGATAACAATTCCCTGATGGAATCTCCAGGCAGAGCAGAGATTCCAACACAAAGATTTTCATCCATGTCCATCCCGAGGATCAGCATTTTTGGGATATTTCCATGTTCACCCCACACACCTCACCTGTAATTCCAATCACACCTGTCCTTCCTGTCCTCATCACTCCCAGCTCTGCTGAGATCCTGCACCTCCCTCCCTCAAAATATCACATTTTTGGCTGCTCCAGAGGCACTTCTCCATTAGGCTGTGTTAAAATATCCACATTTTCCATATAAATTTCTCTCCTGGTCTAATCCATGTCCATCTGACCCAGCCCCAGTTTTATTTCCATTTTTATCCAAGTAAATGTCAGCTCTTCTCCTCCAGGCCAGGAGCAGCCAGAACCAAGGCATCACCCAAACCCGTGGGATTCACCTGCAAACGTTCTCCAGCCCTTCCAGAGAGCAGAAATTTAAGGAATTCCCATCTGACCATAAGCATGGAGAACTTTCCCTGGGCTTACAGAATCCAGGAGGGTTCACACTTGGATTGAGGAGCTGCCCGCTGCAGAAGATGCTCCTGTTGGCCCCATCCACAACTTCGCTTCCAGACAGCAAAGCTGTGCAAGAGTCAACCAATTTTTCATGGAATTTCAGAGTGGTTTGGGTTGGAAGGGCTCTTAAAATTTATCCATTTCCACCTGGGACACCTTCCACTATCCCAGCTTGTTCAACCTTTTTTCCTTAACTTTTCCATCCTGGTTTAACAGCTGCCCTCTGGCCAAACTCCTCGTGCCAGACTGGAACACCTTTGGTTCATCCAGCATCCCACTGCTCTGTCCCAATCCATGGGAAAGATGGGAAGTGCAGGAGCAGCCCCTACAGAGTTTCCACTTCCCCCAGATATTTGCTGTTTTGGGGAAAATCCCTGTGCCCAGAGACAAGTGAGGATAAAATATATTTAAATGAAATCCAAATGTTTGGACGAGTTTATTTTCAGCAAAGCCAGCTGGGGTTCGAAATTTCGCTTCCAAGGGAAATCCTGCAGAAAGCAAGGCATGAACAGAGGAATAGACATCAGAAACTTTTACTTTAGAATATTCCTGCAAGGCAAATAATTTGGGGGAAAAAACTGGAGGATATCAAAACACCGGGAACGGTTCCAGTTTCCGTGTTGTTTCCACTCACACGCCCAATGCGTATTTAATAATAAAATGTTGGGGTGTAATGAGATCAAGCAGCCCATTTGGAACAGGATAAACGGTCTGAACGAAGGCACAACATGGAAAAGTTTTTAAAAGATAATGTTAGAAACTCTCCTTGCACCTCCCAGAAGTTTAGGTGTTGTTTTTATGGATACCCACCCCCAGCTCCTGCTGTCAGCTCCCGAGGCTGCAGAGCTGCGACAGCAGCGAGCTCAAAGCATTCCCTGAACAAAAGCAAAGCACAAAAAGAAATATTTTCCTTCCAGAACCTTCTGATCCATAGAATTGCCCAGAGATTTCCAGGGTTTGTGCATTCCTGCCCTGGCACAGGTAAAGCCCAGCACAAACCAGGAGAAATTAAATGTGTTTGTAACCAAGGGCTCTCTCGGCCAAGGAGATTATTTTTATTTTGTTTTTGAGCTATCAAATCTAAACAGCTTCCATCATTACCGCTTCTCCTTTGTTTCTTGGGCTTAATTTTGCTTTCTTTAGAAGAGAATTATTTCCAAGGCATCCAGCTTCCTGCTGTAAAGCCAGGTAGGCTCTGCCAGGAGAGGAGCTCCCAGGGGCCCTTTCTGTTCCCGTTTGCATCCCCCAGAGCACCAAGGAGTCTGTTCAGGGCCTCCCACTCCTTCAGGAGGGGAAAGAAAACCCTTCAGGCTCGTAATACTCATTTGAAAGCCTTCTTCAAGAGCCAGTGACCTAAATAGAGCTGAATTTCCTGGATTTATCCCGGTGCTACTGCTCTCGGGAGATGTGAGCGCAGAGACTCCGTCCTGCTGTCCTTGGGATAACAGGAGGAACCTCTGGCTGCGAGTTCAAAAGCGGGGACTGAAGTGATGCACAGAGACAAAATTATCTCCTAGGAGTCTTTAAAAGATTAATTACTGCTCTTCCATTAGCCAGCACATCTGAAAAGTATTTTGGGAATGCTGAGGGGCCTTTTCCTGCTGCTGCTCCAAACCCTGTGGGAAGGGGCAGCCCCAGTCCCACAGCATTGCTCACTCTGCCCTGCCCTGTCCCCAGGAGCGGGGCTGGGACCACCCTTGGGCCCAAATGGAGCCGGGGTCCATCTCCTTCGCTCTTTTTGGAAGGAAAAGGATTCAGGGACAATCAAGGCTGCGGCTGTGACAGCTCCCAGGGGTGCAGCTGACGGGATGAGCTCCGACTGCTGCCGGCTGAGCAGGGCTAATTCCCGCAATCCCTGCCATCAGCTCCTCTGTGAAATTAATTGAATTCATTACCCACACATCAGCTCCTTCCACAGCCACCCCGGCCTGGGTTTGCACCGGCTCCTGACAGGAGCAGCCTCCCCAGGATGACGCGGGGACGGCAATTAAAGGATGTGCAAAATCACTCGGATTGAATTGCTGGGAGTGCAGGAAACAGAAACTGCACCAGGAGGCAGCTCCAAACCACTGGCTACCCACAAAGGGATAAAAGCAACCACATCTCTTCTCTTTTATCCCCCAGCTCACACGGAGAAATCTGCAGGTTTGAATCGTGGGATAACACGGGGGCTGTTTCCTCTGAGCCCCGCGTCCATCCCGAGCTTCATTAGGAGGAAATTTTCCATGCAAAAGGAGACAAGAGCCCCTTGCAGGGCCTAAAGGGGCTCCAGGAGAGCTGCAGAGGGACTGGGGACAAGGCATGGAGGGACAGGACACAGGGAATGGCTTTAAGATGAAGGAGGGTGGATTTAGATGGGATATTGGGAAGGAATTCCTGGCTGGGAGGGTGGGGAGGGGCTGGGCTGGAATTCCCAGAGCAGCTGTGGCTGCCCCTGGATCCCTGGCAGTGCCCAAGGCCAGGCTGGACATTGGGGCTGGAGCAGCCTGGGACAGTGGGAGGTGTCCCTGCCATGGCAGGGGTGGCACTGGGTGGGATTTAAGGTCCTTCCCCACCCAAACCATCCCATGGTTCCCTGATATTGGAGATTAGGAAGAATTTCTCCATGGAAGGGTTGTCCAGCCCTGGCACAGGGAGTCCCCATCCCTGGAAGCGTTCAGAACACTGCGGATGTGGCGCTTGAGGTCACGGGGCAGCGCTGACCATGGCGGGGCTGGGTTGGCAGTCGGACCTGCTGACCTTGACCTTTTCCAACCTTAAAAATTTTAGGAATCACCCATTAGGGAACCGTCCATTTTCCAGGCCCAGACTTCTGTAAGAATTCACCCCAGACCACTGCAGCAGTTTATAGTTCAGCAGCTACCTGAAGGCTGATTTGCATTTTGGGCTGCATCAGTTTTCCTGCTCTCCCTGGGAGCCGGTGTCACACCTTGATAGTGGCACTCAGACATCCACGAGCTTCCTCCTGTATCACTCCCAAGGAGTTCTCCCCACCAGGAGTATTTTGATGCAGCCAAGTGATCCCACAGCCAGATCCTGGCGTTCATTAACGTTATCAAAGATCTGTGTGGGGATGGCAGAGATAATCAGTGTGCAGAAAAATCTGCCTTTAACAGAATAATTAACTCCAGCTCTTGCTTGGCTCGGAGTTTATCAGCGAGGTGAGGCTCAATTGGTTTAATTTTTATTTTTAAAGGGATCTGTAGCTTCATCCTCAAAGCCTTGATGACCTCTAACAAATTAAACCTGGCTCTGGTCCTCCCGGGAGCTCTGCTGGAGGAGCAGAGAGATGAGCTGCCCAAAGTGCCCAAAGCTGAGCTTTAGGGAGTGGTTTGAGCAGTGAGGGTCCCATTCTGCCCTGGGTGGCACCTGGGGACAGTTCCAGGGGTGTGGCTCGAGGTCCTCCTCAGACTCAAAGCCCTGGGGATGGTGCTGGGGCGGATCAGGGTGTGTGTGACTCTGGGGGACTTGTTCAGGGGAGGCTCAACTCTTCTGAGATCAGTGAGTCCAGCCTTGGGCCAAATATGTTCAAATATGTTCAAATCTGCTTTTGAGAACACTCTGAGGCTCCAGGAGCTGGAGTGTGTGGGCAGGGAGATCTGCAGGGAGGGAGAGGGAGCTGGGGTGGGAGAAGGGGTTTGGGGCTCCTTGTGAAGGGAGAGGATGCTGGAGGGTGGCACGGGGGGCCGAGGGTCACCCGGGCTGTGCCACCCTGCTGGCCACATGCAGAGGGTCCCCTCTGGGGCTCGGCAGCCCGAGGGACCCCGTGTCCCATGGGAGAGGGGCCCTGAGCCCACCCTGCTGGGAATGGGATGGAACTGGCGCAGCTGGGAGGTGTGGGGGCACAGCAGGGCTGGTGGCACTGGGGACACTGCCTCTGGAGTCCTCAACAGAGCACGAAAATATCGGCAATGTGGCAGAAAATACCAGAACTGTGGAATCCTTTAGGCTGGGAAAGCCCTCCGGGACCGAGCCCAAGCATCCCCCAGCAGTGCCCCATGTGCCCTGGTGCCACATCCACAGGTGTAAGAGACGGTCCGTGGATCCCTCATCTGTCTCACGATCATCGATGAGGACAAAGACTGAAAGACCCTAAAAACCCCAAAGGGGGAAAGGACACAGGAGCCCCAGCCAGTCCCAGAGGTGGGAGGTCTGCCAAGGGCCTGCGGGTGTGCACACTGAACCGGCTGCTCTGCTGCTGTTCCTTGCTGCCCAGGCGGGAAGGGCTGCACTGGAGCGAGAAGGAATGTTCTGTGCCCGGACCCTGCACCGGTACCCTAAACAATGGGTCTTACTCCCCCACCTTCTTGGCCCATTGCCCCTCGCCTCCAAAAGGACTATAAAAGGACTTTCTGAAGAGACCCCATTTCGAGATCTTCTCCCGGAACCTCTGGATGTCCCCACAGAAAGAAGACGGATCACGAGGATCCCAACTCGCCGTTGGTAGCTATTAACCCCTCCCCCCTTCTCTCTCTCCCTTTTCTCCTTTCCCCATATCTCTCCCTCTCTTCTACCCCACAGTCATGCTGTTGGCACTCAATAGAGGTGCATTGGTTTGACTGAAGCAAAAAACTTTCCCCCTTTGTGCTTCTTTTGCACTCTGAGATCAGGTAAACGAACCATCACGACCCCCGCTGGTATCAGCGGATCGTGACAACAGGTAAAACCAGTGAATGCTCTGGGATTTATCTGGCAGAGACTGCAGCTGGTTTTCCGTTCAGTTTGTGTTTTGCAGCTGCTGGGTGAGTGCTGGGGGATGATTGTTAAATTCGGGGTTTCGCCGGGGGCCGTTGCAGACCTTCCGCACTTCCCTGGGCTCTCGTATTTCGGTGATGCCTCAGGATTTTAGCTTTTACATTTTTCATAGCCTGTGAAGCTTTCATGTGGAACTCCAGACTCCAGACAGCCTGTCAGCAGCTGTTCTCCCATCCTGGTCAGACAAAACAATTCCTCTCCAGGCCTGAACTGCAAGGACACCTCACAGGCCCCGAAATACGTAAACAAAAGCGGGTTAAGGGGGGAACAAACCTGGGGTAATGACTTCATTACCTAAAACTGTAACTGGAGGATTAACCCCGATATGCAAATGGACCAAACTCATAAAAGTGCCAAAGCCCGTGACCTGGTTGTCCATTTTGGGTGCAGCCTTTCCGAAGGCTTTTGACGGCCCAAGGTGTATCTGAAGGCCCCTCAGTAAATGCCCGCTTTTATCCTCTGAGTTTTGATGCCTTGGGGGCTACCCAGACACAGAGCCCAGGCAGGAGTGAGGGAATAAAGGTGGATATTGATCTGAAAGGCCTTCAAAGGTGCACCCTGGGGAGCCAAAGGCCACATCCAAGCTGGACCCCAAGCTGGGCCCCGAGTCACGAGTTCTTCACACTCTGATAGGTTTGGTTCATTTGCAGATCAGCAGAAATTGGCCAATTCAAACTTGAGCTGATGATGGAATTTCTTCCATTTCTCCCCCTCTCCAGAGGCCCTGGTTTGCACCTTTTGGGCCTGGGACAGCCTGAGTGTCCTTGAGCAACGAGCTGGGAGAGGCTTTGTTGTGTCTGTCTGGCACAAGGGAGCAGCAGCCAACGGGCTCCAAGGAACTCCAGAGTCCCACACCAGGCAGGGCAGGATTTAAAAACACAAAAGCCAGAACCTGAGGCATCAGTTTTGTGTAGCCTCTGTTTTCAAGTAGCCCCATCAAGGCTCATGGGGATTTTCTAGAACCCACTGGGCCCTTAATAACGCACTGAGCGTTTTAAACCGCAGTCAGTTCCTGAAGGAGGAGTTCAGGTAGCAGAGAATTCACATCCTCTCGCCGGTCCTGCTGCAGACCCCTGCAGATGCTGAGAGAGTTTAATTGGGCTGGAGCTCGTTCCTGTGGCACGGCCTCGGTGGGGAGAGGGGCAGAACCGCCGGGCTGGCTCCTCCCGGAGCGGGAACGTGCGCGGGATCCCAACGCTGTTGCCAGGGAAAGGCACATCCCTGTCCCCGGAACACGAGCCAGCAGGGGCTGGGGCTGGCTGCCCTTGCTCTGCGTTAGGGATGAGCAGAAGGCACAAACTTCCAGGGCACTCGGGATGTTGGCTGTGGCAGATGCAGGGAGGAGCTCCTCGCTCCTCTTTGCCATCCTCATCTGTCACATGGGTCCCTGGGGCGAGGCAGAACCAGGTGTGGGAACATTTTCTTTCCGATTTATTTCAGCTGCATTGGCAGGGAAGCTGTAATTTATTTAATTTATTCTCTTCTGCTTTGCTGCTGACCCCGGTGCAGTGCAGGAGCCGCGGCAGCTGGGACACTCCCCACCCTTTCCCACCTCCCAGTTACGGGGCAGGGAGACCCGGAGCCTTCTCAGAGCCTCCGGGACTCCACGTTTTTGGGAATCATTGCTCCCAGTGACTAAGGATGCTCAAAGTGCCCGTGCAGGTCATGGCAGCAGTTTCCATTTGGAATTTCAAGAGCCTTCAGTGGAGTCCCCACCCTTGGAGGTGTCCAAGGACTTCCTGGATGTGGCACTCAGTGCTCTGGGCTGGGGACGAGGTGGGGATCAGTCACAGGCTGGGCTTGTTGACCTTGGACATCTTTTCCAACCTCAGTGATTCCGTGCAATTCCATTTAAAATTAAACACTATCAGCAAATTCATGTTTTTCAAGGGGCTTCATTGAACACTTACAAATGTGTGGGTAGGAAAACCCAATTTCTTCCTAAAAACCCTCACACCGGGCGGTTCAACGTGGCAAATTTCAACCCAGGCTGAGGTACCACATCGGGAACGTGGCAGAGCAGGCTGGTGCTCTGTTAAAAGCAAGCACAAGCTGCAGAAGCCTCATCTCTAAATCCCCGTTTCCCAGCCTCGTTCCAGCGTCATTTACCTGCCTCAGGAGCAGTCAGGATCCGGGAGAAGGTGTCAATTATTTCTGGAGTGGCCATCAGCAGGGAGACCCTGCCTTTTGTTTCCTCAAAGAGCTTTGGGTGCTGGTTTTGCTGCCTGACACACAACGGGGCATGAGCCTGGCCTTGGGCACTGCCAGGGATCCAGGGGCAGCCACAGCTGCTCTGGGCACCCCGTGCCAGGGCCTCCCCACCCTCCCAAGGAGGAATTTCTCCCCTGGTGCCACCTGGGGCCAATTCTGAGTATTTCCTCTTATATTTGCTGACCCTTTTACCAAATCTACCTCTGAAGAGTTCTGGCTTAAAGATGGAGTTCCAGAAAGACCTGAGGTGATAAAAAAGCTTTCCACAAATCCAGGAAGGAAATATTTATTCCTGAGTTCCTTTGCAGCTTTCGCTTTGGTTTTGGAGAGGTGAAACCTCAGTGGAATTTAAAGATTTCAGCCTTTCCTCCTCTTTTCACTCTTATTACTGAGCCCCACCTTTTCCTCAAGCAAAAATCTGGCGTTTGTTCAGTTGCTGCCTGGTGCAAACCCCAGTTCCCAAAATTGAGCAGCCACCCCTGGCCAGAAGTCAGGAACACCTCACGACATCATCCTGCCAACTGCACCCTCTGCAAACAACCCCACGCTCCAAAAACCTCCGCAGGAAACTCCCCAGGGCTCCTCAGGGCCGTGCCACGTGTGCCACCACTCCAGGAACTCCCCAGGAAAAATGATCCTGACCTTTCCCAGCCTACAAGACCTCCTCAGCCTCCCCTTCCTCCCGCTGGGTTTTTTAATTCAGCTCCAACCTTGTATTTTTTATTCTTTTTTACAGTCTGGTTGCCCAAATTAGATGCAGCGTGCTAAGATTAACGGCACCAGAGCCACCTAATGAGATGCAAATCCTGCCAGCGCTCTTCTATTAATATCTCCCAGAATATTTCCTGTGGGGGCTGGGATTTGCTGGGATCTGGAATTCCCAGTTGTTCCCATCACCCTGCTGGGGTGAGCTCCAGCCCGACTGGACCACCTGGAGCAAGGTGGGAAACTTCTGCTCCTGCGTGAGGTACGAAATCAGGGTGGGAAATGTTCTCCTGAGTAATTTAATCCAGCTGGAATCCCTGAGGCTGGAAAAGCCCTCCCAGACTGAGTCCAAGCTGTGCCCAATCCCCACCTTGTCCCCAGCCCAGAGCCCTGAGTGCTGCGCCCAGGAATTCCTTGGGCACCCCCAGGGATGGGGATCCACCCTTCCAATGCCTGACTGCACAAAGTCTGCAAGGAAGTCACAACCTCTGGATTCTTCCTTATTTTCAGGAAAAAAAACTTGCTTTTTCTCTGCTCAAATCTTCTGAACTTGTACTCAATAAAAAAAGGCCTGATTAATTCCTAAATTATTCCACCAAGTCACTTACATAACCCACTCATGCAGTATCTGTATCCTGTATTTCTGATATTTTTAGGATAAACTTGCTGTAAGAATTTGTTGAAACATGAAAATGTGTTGGAGCAAATATTTTTGTATGGCTCTTCCCAGGAAAAAAATTGGGAAAATACCGCTTTTATTGCCTCATAAAACCACATCGAGCGTCTGCAGCTGCCCATGGGATGTTCCTGAGGAGCACCCAGCGAGGGACGAACCAGCCCTTGGGGACACCTTTCCCTGCCCAGGGGCTCCATCCTCCTTCCAAAACCCGAGTTCGTGGCCAGGGCTGGGTACAAGAAGGGAAATGAAATCCCCCGTTTCCCCCACGGAGTGAAGAGCCCGCCCCAAGCAGAGCCCCTTCTCCAGGATGTAAATCCGCCGCTTTTTGGGACACGACCCCGGCAGTGCCTCCCCTGCAGCGCTGACGGCAGCCCCAGGAGCTGCCAGATGTTCCCTGCCCACGGCTGTGCCGGGAATGCTGAGCCATCTGCTCCTCCGGGATGCAGGGAAGCATCCAGAGGAACTCCTCAGGAAGGGATTGAAAACAGGGAAGGGGCAGCCGAGAGCCAGGGCAGTGCTGGGAGCTGGGCAGGAGCCCCAGCAGAGCTCAGGGCACCCTCAGCAGCACAGAGCCAACAACTCCCGCTGGGGACCGACAGCTCCTCCGCTCTCGCTTTCCGTCTTCCATCAACAGCTCCACGAGAAAAAAGGAGGGGAAAAACACTTGGAAATGAAAGATTTCCCAAAATGCCTTCCTGTGCGGGATGGGACCTGGGAATGTGGAAGTTTTCCCTCGCCCTCACCATTAAACGCAGCCCTTGGTGTGCAGCTCAGCACAAAGCCTCACACACCTCTCCCTAACCCAGGAGCACGTTTGGGTTTGTTGGGGTTTTGTTGGGGTTTTTGAGGTTTTTTTTTTCCCCTCTGGGACCTGCCCATCTCAGAGGGTTGATCCTGTGCCTGGGTCCAGGAGGGAGACCTGTCCCAGGTGGAATCAAACCCACGGGAGAGCAGCGGGACAGCCCAGGGCCTCCCGACCCTCACAGGGAACAATTCCTGCCCAGTATCCCATCCCTCCCTGCCCGTTCTGGCTGGTCCCTGGGCTCTGCAGGGTGGAACAAGCAGGGAGGGACAGTGAGGTGCCTTGTGCAGCTCCCAGCGGTCCCCCAGCCCTGTCCCACCTGCCCAGACCCAGCCTGGAGCTGTCCTGCCCTCCCAGAGCCTCTCCCACTCCCCAGCGCGGGCAGCAGCGGGGCAGGGTGGGCACTGCTGAGCAGATAAACCAGAGCTGGCAGGGGCAGCCTGAGGGACACCTGGGATGGACATCCAGGGGCTGGGGCCCAGCTCCCCATCCCCAGGGGGATCCCAGCATGGATCCTGACGTTCTCCATCCCCAGGGGGATCCCAGCATGGACCCTGATGTTCTCCATCCCCCGGGGGATCCCAGCATGGACCCTGATGTTCTCCATCCCCCGGGGGATCCCAGCACGGATCCCGTTGTTCTGCAGGAGGACAGGAGCAGCCACACCCGGCCAGGGCCCAGCTCTGTCCCCCAGTGCCTGCCCCGGTGCCAGCTCTGTCTCCCAGTGCCTGTCCCAGTGCCTGCCCCGGTGCCAGCTCTGCTCCCCAGTGGCTGCCCAGTGCCTGCCCCAGTGCCAGCTCTGCCCCCCAGTGCCTGCCCCAGTGCCTGCCCCAGTGCCAGCTCTGCCCCCCAGGTCACACCTGTGCCCAGGGGCAGCCCAGGGCTGAGGGCTGGGAGGAGATGCAGCTCCCCGGCTCAGGAGCTCTCCGTGCTGCTCCTCTGCAAAGCAAACGGGGCCTGGCATCTCTCCAGTGCCAGCTGCTAAAGGAAGGCTCCGGGAAATTTCGGAGCGGGATAATCCTGGCAGGCTGCGCCTCTGGCAAACAGCTGACCTGTCCCCAGAGCGGGGCAGGCATCCGAACCCCCCGATTCACCCCAAATATTAAATGTGAAACACACAAGAAGACATTTGATCCTCTTCAGAGCTACGTGGCTGCGGGGATTCCGTGGCAGAACCTGTACAAAAAGCAGATTTTATCCTCCAGAAGTTTCTCCGGACGTTGTCCGTGTAAATCGCTGAGTTCGGAAAACACCTCTGAGATCACCGAGTCCAGCCTGTGACTGGACACACCCAGGTCCTTCTCCTGCTGCAGCTCCACCACAAACCCCTGGAATATTCTGCACCCAGCGTTCCCTCCCAGCCAACACCGGGAGCCATTCTGCTCTCTGAGCACATAAAGGAANCCAGTGCCAGCTCTGTCCCCCAGTGCCTGCCCCAGTGCCTGCCCCAGTGCCTGCCCCAGTGCCAGCTCTGCCCCCCAGTGCCTGCCCCAGTGGCTGCCCCAGTGCCAGCTCTGCCCCCCAGGTCACACCTGTGCCCAGGGGCAGCCCAGGGCTGAGGGCTGGGAGGAGATGCAGCTCCCCGGCTCAGGAGCTCTCCGTGCTGCTCCTCTGCAAAGCAAACGGGGCCTGGCATCTCTCCAGTGCCAGCTGCTAAAGGAAGGCTCCGGGAAATTTCGGAGCGGGATAATCCTGGCAGGCTGCGCCTCTGGCAAACAGCTGACCTGTCCCCAGAGCGGGGCAGGCATCCGAACCCCCCGATTCACCCCAAATATTAAATGTGAAACACACAAGAAGACATTTGATCCTCTTCAGAGCTACGTGGCTGCGGGGATTCCGTGGCAGAACCTGTACAAAAAGCAGATTTTATCCTCCAGAAGTTTCTCCGGACGTTGTCCGTGTAAATCGCTGAGTTCGGAAAAGACCTCTGAGATCACCGAGTCCAGCCTGTGACTGGACACCCCCAGGTCCTTCTCCTGCTGCAGCTCCACCACAAACCCCTGGAATATTCTGCACCCAGGCTCCAGGAAGGGTTAAACTGGGGCTGGACACGTCGGACCGAGCCATGACCAGCCTGCACAGGGCGTTCCCTCCCAGCCAACACCGGGAGCCATTCTGCTCTCTGAGCACATAAAGGAAAGACTGAGCACCCTCCAGGCCAGTGCTGAAGCTGTTTTGGAGCTTTCTTTCAAAATAAAATCCATCTCTCTTGGCATTGTGCTAAAAACCCCTGGCAATGGTGCTTCAATAACAGCATTGAACAAAGACCCTCCAGGACATATTCCAGGTTTCCGTTCCTTTCCCAACCTCAGCTGCTCCAGATTTAAGCAGTTCCCAATGTTCTCAGTGAACCTGAGAATTAAGGCAGGGGCCCAGTCCCTGCTCTGGCTGGAGCACTGCAGTAATTCCCCTGATTTAATGGCCACAGTTCCATGTGATAAACGCCGGGGAAAGCCGCAAGGGCAACGATTTTCAGGCAGCTCCTGCTGCCTGTGAGGTGCAGGAGTGGCTCCTCCTGCCTGCCCAGGCAGAGTTCCAAACCGGCAGCACGAGGCCAAAGGGATGCAGGGAAGAGGAGCCAACCCCAGCATTTCCTCTCCGAGCTCCTGGTGTGGAGAAACACAAAAAGTCTTTGACCCTTGAGACCAGGCAACGGCCCCAGAGATCCTCCCAGCCCTGAGAGACCCCAGTGAGATGTTCTGCAATCACTGGGGGGACACCCCCACCCCAAACCTCCTGGGCACTGTCTGAGTTAAAGCCTGGAACGGGGAGGCTCCACTTCCATCGGAGGAGCTGCACCCGATGGATGCTCCGGGGCTTTGCTGAGCAGCCTGGAAAACACCTCCCGTGGCAGCTGAGCGGCCCAGGAGCAGCACGGAGATTTGCCATTTTCCTCCCAGCTGGGCTGGTTCCAGAGCCCCCAGGCAGCTGCCCTCAGGGCAAATGGGAGATCCCAGAATGGTTTGGGTTGGAAGGGACCTCAAAGCCCACCCAGTGCCACCCCTGCCATGGCAGGGACACCTCCCACTGTCCCAGGCTGCTCCAAGCCCCAATGTCCAGCCTGGCCTTGGGCACTGCCAGGGATCCAGGGGCAGCCACAGCTGCTCTGGGCACCCTGTGCCAGGGCCTGCCCACCCTCCCGGCCAGGAATTCCTTCCCATTATCCCATCTAAACTGACTCTCTTTTAGTTTAAAACCATTCCCCTCAGGATGTTTCCAAATACAAAGCCCCAGCGTTCAGAAGCACCTGGAGAACCCTCCCAGAGCAGAAGCTGAGCTCACCTGCTTCAGCCATGGCCTTCCAGGCAGGAGAGAGCCAGGGCTGCTCCCCAGGAACGGGATCCCTGTGCCTGCCCTGCAGGGAGCGCCTCAGCACAGCCACAACTGTCCTTGGGGAGCAGGGAAAGGGAGGAAGCTGCAGGGAAAGGGAGGAAGCGGCAGGGAAAGGGAGGAAGATGCAGGGAAAGGGAGGAAGCAGCAGGGAAAGGGAGGAAGCAGCAGGGAAAGGGAGGAAGTGGCAGGGAAAGGGAGGAAG
>VZTE01001275.1:102031-149881 GCA_013397775.1 Eulacestoma nigropectus
CAGGGGCACTGCCGCGGGCACGGCAAGGTGGCCGAGCCAGCTCAGCTCACCCGGAGGTGTCCCTGCTCCTCCGCCCGGCACAGCACCGCCCCTCCCTGCATTCGGGACTGCTCTTCCCGCAGGGAGATGTTTCACCCATCCATTTGCTCACGCATCATGTGCTTTTATGGCCCTTTGCTCCTTAACTGCTGGGAGCTCGCAGCGGGTTTTTATCACCCGAGATTTATACGGCACCAGCTGGAGAGTTAATCCCAGGGGAAACGCTCCAGGTGGGAATCCAGGCTTTTTATGCCGCTGTAAAAACCCTGGTGGCAGATGCGAGCAGCAAGGCCGGGTGTGGAGGAGGAATGTGCCCATCCTCACTCCCGAACCATCCCGTGGTGCCAGAAAAGCTCCTCGGGGGAGTGGATGGATCAGGGAAATGGGTGGATCGGGGGAATGGGTGGATCGGGGGAATGGATGGATACTCAGCAAGGAGTGGCTGACCGTCAGAGGTCCAGGATTGCTCCAGGCAGGATCATCCGTCCCCTGCCCTCCTGGCCCCCTCCTGCTGCCCCTCAGACCCAAAGCAGGGCAGGGTGAGTCCCCCCAGCCTCTGCCCAGCCCGGGGAAGCAGAGAAACCTGGAATAAAGGATGCCCTGCACACAGAACAGCCCAGCCTGGCTTTCCTCCCCGTTAGCAAACACCGACCCCTTACTGGGACTTTTGCTGAGGAGTTTGAGGGGCTGGAGCGTGTCCAGGGAAGGGAACGGAGCTGGGAAGGGGCTGGAGAATTCCTGAGGGAGCTGGGAAAGGGGCTGGAGCCTGGAGAAAAGGAGGCTCAGGGGGGCCCTTGTGGCTCTGCACAACTCCCTGACAGGAGGGGGCAGCCGGGAGGGGTCGGGCTCTGCTCCCAGGGAACAGGGACAGGAGGAGAGGGAACGGCCTCAGGCTGGGCCAGGGGAGGCTCAGGTTGGGCAGCAGCAGGAATTTCCCCATGGAAAGGGTGCTCAGGCCTTGGAACTGCCCAGGGAGGTTTGGAGTGCCCATCCCTGGAGGTGCCCAAGGAATTCCTGGAGGTGGCACTCAGGGCTCTGGGCTGGGGACAAGGTGGGCATCGGGCACAGCTTGGGCTCTGTGATCCTGGAGGGTTTTTCCAACCTCAGGGACCCTGGGAACTGAGCAGAGGCTGCAGAGGATGTTCCAGCTTCCTGGGACGCAGCATTCCCAGGACTTCAGATGCTCAGGAGACTTCCCCGTTATTTATTGTGCCCATCGTGGCTCGTGCTCAGGGGGAAATGTGGGAAACCCCGACCTCAGCCTTCCCAGCCATCCAAGGAATTCCCATTTCAGCCACTCCCAGCCCTGCAGCAGCTCCTGCCCGCGGGGATTCCATGCTCGGACACAGGATGGGGGAATTTCACAAAGCCCAGCAGCAGAGCTGGAAAGGGATAGAACAGATAATAAATATATTCCAAATTAGCTTTCCTCTCCCTGGTTTTCAGGTTCACATCACCATTTATTCCTCCTTTCCCACACAGTAACACAGCAGACGTGAACAACAAGATAAAATTTCAACCCTCATTTTCTACCTTTCCACTTTAGCCCTAACAGAGACGCGTGGGATAAAGGAGGGGAGTAAAAGGCAGGGAAGTGACGGCCACAGTGATAAAAAAAGGAGCACAAAAAATCCCTGTTTTCATATTAAGAATTCCACTAGAAGGAAAATACCTTTCTCTAGTGGGGGAAGAGCCTGAGAGTGCTGTGGGATGAGTTTAAGGGTTATCCCAGGCTTTAAATTTGCCCAATAAAAAGCTTTTATCCTGGCCATGAATCCTGGGTGACTGGAGGGGAGGTACAGAGAGCCTCAAAGTAATATACAGTCATACAATATAACATTAGTCAGTAATATATTCATAAGTAATATACTAATATATTAAAAAGTAATATACCAATATAACAGATAAATCATAATATTTCAAAGCAATATCTAAATTATAATAAGTAAAAGTAATATATTGATAGAACATAAAATTATAACACAAATAATTAGAATATAATTAGAATCAGTATAATATATAATTATATTATGAATTATATTATAATTAATATAATACAATATAATATAATGAAATATAATGCAATATAATGCAATATAATGTGATATAATATGATATAATATAATATAACAATACAATATAATATAATATATATAATTAATATAATGCAATATAGTATAATGTATATATAATACAATGCAATAATATAATGTAATGTAATATAATATAATATAATGTTATGTTATAATATATAATTAATATAATATAACACAATACAATATAATGTAATGATTATTATAATAATAAAATATAAATTAGTTAATTTCAGTAATTTTTAAGTGTACCAAATGCAGACACAAGTCCTGCTTAAGAAGCCACCTCTACATTTTAAGTGACTTTAGGAAGAAGTTCTGACCGTCTGCCCTTAATCCCAGGTCTAAATGATGAATCAGAGCTAAACCAGGGCCAGGTTTCCAAACCTGGCTCCAAGCAATGAGGCAGCCCCACAGCGGGGCCCTCCTGTGCAGAGCTGCAATATTTTCGTGTCGGAGCTGCAATATTTCCGTGTCGGAGCTGCAGTATTTCCGTGCAGAGCTGCAACATTTCTGTGTCAGAGCTGCAATATTTCCGTGCAGAGCTGCAATATTTCCATGCAGAGCTGCAATATTTCCGTGTCAGAGCTGCAATATTTCCATGCAGAGCTGCAATATTTCCGTGTCGGAGCTGCAATATTTCTGTGTCAGAGCTGCAATATTTTCGTGTCAGAGCTGCAATATTTCCATGTCAGAGCTGCAATATTTCCATGCAGAGCTGCAATATTTCCATGTCAGAGCTGCAATATTTCCGTGTCGGAGCTGCAATATTTCCGTGTCAGAGCTGCAATATTTCCATGCAGAGCTGCAATATTTCCGTGTCAGAGCTGCAACATTTCCATGCAGAGCTGCAATATTTCTGTGTCAGAGCTGCAATATTTCCGTACCGGAGCTGCAATATTTCCGTGCAGAGCTGCAATATTTCCATGCAGAGCTGCAATATTTCCGTGTCAGAGCTGCAATATTTCCGTGTCCACCCGAATCTTTCCCTGCATTCATTTGTGCAGCCGGGGCCGAACGGAAGCTGCACCCCCAGCATGGAGAACAAAGCTGGGCTCTCCATGGCATTCATTGGTTCACTCCCATTTCTACTCTCCCCAGTCTTTGGGAAATGCCCCAGGATTTCTCCTTCCCTTTATGGATGGCAGGGGCTGCAGGGCTGGAGGAGGCCCTCGCACAGCCCCTCGTTCACAAGTGGCGGACGCCTGCACCGCGTCTTGTCTCTGCTGAAATCAAAATTAATACATCAAGAAATGATGTAGCAAAGTGCTCGGCGTAATTGATTCCCCCGGCAGAGTCATCGCTGCAGTGCAAATTCACAGGAGGCCGCCATAAACAATCCTGGAGAGCTTTCAAACACTCTCTGTCAGGGGCTCCTCAGATCTCCTGCACCTTCGAAGGCTCTGGTAAAGTCATCTCAATAACGTCGGCGTGAAACGCGAACAGCAAGCTGGGGAGGAGTGGGGGGTCACTGGCATGGGTGACACAGTCCAGCCCCTCAGGGTGGATATCAGGGACAATTTCTTCACTGAAAGTTCCATAAAATCATGGAATAACCTAAATTGGAAGGGTCCCTCAGGGGTCATCCAGCCCAGCCCCTGTCCCTGTCCAGACACCCCAACAACCCCACCCTGGGCACCCCTGGCAGCACTGTCCAAACGCTCCTGGAGCTCTGGCAGCCTCGGGGCCGTGCCCATTCCCTGGGGAGCCTGGGCAGTGCCCAGCACCTCTGGGGGAAGAGCCTTTCCCTGCTCTCCAGCCTGACCCTGCCCTGGCACAGCTTTGTGCCATTTAGGTCATCCAGCCCTGGCACAGGGCAGTGGTGGGGTCACCATCCTGCAAGTGTCCACAGAATGAGTGGAGGTGGCACCTGGGGACGTGCTTTTCTGGCCTGGATGACCTTGGAGGTCTTTTCCAACCTTGAGGATTCTGTGGTTCAGCGCAGGGAGGGAAGCACGGCCCAGCATCCCAGCGGGACGCGCTCACTCCACCGGGAACCTCCTGCCCCTCCAGCCCTTCTGTATTTACAGGGCAGAATTCCCTGGCGGGCTCCAGGAGACGCCACGCCCGAGCAGCACATCCCGTTCCCGGCAGCCCCGCTCCGTGCCGGCCCATCCCAGGATCTCAGTCTGGCAGGAGCCAGGAGAAGGAGAAGTCTCTGCTGCTGCACCTCCGGGCAGGACGCCAGCGCTCCCTCCTCGCGGTGCCGCACATCCCTGCGCCGGGAAAAACAACATATGGCACCGGGTGCTAAATGTCAGCAACCAGATGATCCATGGAAAGAGCAAAAAGAGGGAGCACAACTGCTCCAAACACCTCGGCAGGGGCTGCAGGAGCCTCCAGGAGCTGCCGCCTGTGCCGAGCTCTCTCATTTCAGGGCCAAAAAAGGGCATTTTGAGGGCACGGAGCGCCTGGATGCTACCAAGGGTGTCCCAGGGAGCAGAGCAGGATCTGGCCATAGAAACGTGGAATAATTTAGCTTGGAAATGACCCTTAAGGTCACTGAGTCCAGTCATTCCCCCAGCACTGCCCAGGCCACCACTGCCCCATGTCCCCAAGTGCCACATCCACGGGGCTTTGAAATCCTTCCAGGGACAGGAACTCCGCCCCTGCCCTGGGCTGTCGTGGGGAAGAAATCATTCCCAAAATCCAGCCCGAACCTCCCCTGCCATGCCCTGGCAGAAAGCACTGAGCTCTTCTCCCTCCACCACGGCACAGGGTGATGCCTCAGGTTCTGGCTTTTATATTTTTCAATCCTGCCCTGCCTGGTGTGGGACTCTGGAGTTCCTTGGAGCCTGTTGGCTGCTGCTCCCTTGTGCCAGACAGACACAACAAAGCCTCTCCCAGCTCGTTGCTCAAGGACACTCAGGCTGTCCCAGGCCCAAAAGGTGCAAACCAGGGCCTCTGGAGAGGGGGAGAAATGGAAGAAATTCCATCATCAGCTCAAGTTTGAATTGGCCAATTTCTGCTGATCTGCAAATGAACCAAACCTATCAAAGTGTGAAGAACTCGTGACTCGGGGCCCAGCTTGGGGCCCAGCTTGGATGTGGCCTTTGGCTCCCCAGGGTGCACCTTTGAAGGCCTTTCAGATCAATATCCACCTTTATTCCCTCACTCCTGCCTGGCCTCTGTGTCTGGGTAGCCCCCAAGGCATCAAGGGAAGCACATCCCTCCTTTCCCACACCAGAACCTCAGAGCTGCAAATGCACTTTAATGCTTTCATCTCCCACCTCATCTGTATTCCGGGATCACCCTGGTGTCCTTTTAGCTCTTTCCAAAGGCAGCTTTACCTGGAATTGCAGCGAGCTCACAGCGGAGGCACAGCCTGTGTGGCACGAAAGCTGCCTCCGCCTCCCCCAGGGAGGGCTTCTTATTTTTTCCTTGGAAAATGTGGCCAGATGAGCCATAGATCAGAGTCCTTAGCACACGGAGTTTTAGCTGCACCTGGGGATGCACTCGAGCATCTTTTTGTGCTGCTGGAATATTTGAATCTGGTTTGCTCCCTCGCAGAGGCACCAGGGAACGGCCTTTTCCCAGCCTAGGCAGGAGAGTCTGGGAAATGCTTCCCTGGACAAGGAGCTGCCAGCTCCCCTGGCAGAGACGCCGTGTGTGAGAGGGCTCTGTGGAAGCACCAGCCCTGGCCTTAGCAGCAGTCACAAAAGCCAGAGCAGTGTTTGAGAAGCAGGGAAGGAGAGGCACACAAAGGCAGGGAGCTGCACAAATCTGGTACCCCTGGAGACTGAGGGTGGCATCAGGGCCTTGGCACTGCCCCGCGCGCGGCAGAGCTGAAAGCCCCCGGGATGCCCAGGGCAGCTTTTCCACCTGGGATTGAACAGCAAACCCCGAGCTCTGGTCCCAGACTGAGTGCCCTGTGCCCACCCCAGCAGAGCAGGGGGGCTCTGGGGACCACTCAGCCCATCAGTGTCCCCTCCCTGTCCCCACCCGACCAGCAGCAAGGCCACTCACGGAGATCCGGCCGTGCCCTGCTGCCCCTGGCTCAGTCACAGCACGTGAGCTCCGCTCCTGACTTCGCCATGACAAAAGGAAGGTTGGATTTGTCTCCTGGAGGCTGAACCGGAGCCTTTTCCCTCCAGAAGAAATATCAACCCCGAGAGATGATTTATAATCCTAAATACACTGATATTATCCTGCCCAAAGCAATATCCTACAGAGAAAGAGGACAAGTGATGGCAATCGTTTGTTCATGTGTCACTGGGCATTAGAAACAAGGCAGCATTAAAAATAAATCCAATTCATTTGCTCTGGGCTTATCTTTGAAAAATATGTTCATTGAGCCGTGATTTGAGAGTGTTTGAGATCAGCCAGAGGAACCCAGCGAGGCTGGAGCCCGTAATATAACGGGGAGTAAAATTCCAAATTACCAGCTGCCAACAAAGCAGGGGCTGGAGCTGTACATTCCACGTGCTTATCCTGACACTCAGCAGGAAAACGATCCAGGGAAATCAGTTCTGCACATCAGGGACAGACATTGCCAACAGCCACCACCCCCCGGGCACGGGGGGCACCTGGGGACAGGCAGAGGGTCGGGCTGTGGCACAGGGAGCTGAGCACGGATCCCGTCCCTCCACAGGGCACCACAACCCTGGGCCGCTGCTCTGAGGGGTGGGAAACAAACTGAGTGAAAAACCATGGAATCACAGAGTCGTGGAGTGGTTTGGGTTGGGAGGGATGTTAAATCCCACCCAGTGCCACCCCTGCCATGGGCAGGGACACCTCCCACTGTCCCAGGCTGCTCCCAGCCCCAGTGTCCAGCCTGGCCTTGGGCACTGCCAGGGATCCAGGGGCAGCCACTGCCAGGGCCTCCCCACCCTCCCAGCCAGGAATTCCGTCCCAATATCCCAGCTAAATATGGAGTGTGGGGAAAAAATGACCAATCATCCTTTTCTGTGGATCTGTGAATTGCTTTTAAACTGAAATCAGATAAAACTGCTTCTCTCTCTGGTTTATTCCTACCCAACCGTGCACAGAGCCCCAGGTGTCAGCAGATAAGCCCAGCACCAGGGACCAGGGAGGCTGTGCCAGGTCACCCGGTGGCTCTCACAGACCCATTCTGCTGCAAGAAAGGTCTGAAACCAGACAAAAAATCCCACAGAAAGGAGCCGTCCTCCTGCAGCTCTCCCTGCTCCTCAGCATTCCCAGCCTCGCCCTGCTCTGCCACGGGAGGTGCTGATGGGACACGTGGAGCTCTCCTGGCCAGGGCTCCTCACAGGAACCCATCCAGGGCTGCGGGGAGGAGAAGGGAAGCCCCCTTGAATGGAGTCTGACCCCAGCTCCCCTCCTGCAAACACAGCCCGGGGCTGACAGCGAGCAGCAGCTTCGGGTCCAGCTGCAGCAGCTCCGGGGTGAAAGAGGAGATGTCGGACATGGACAAATCCAGCTCTCCCAAGCACAGCACAGAAGCAGCAGGAAGCCACCGGAGCCGAGCCCGGGAAGCTCCCTGGCTAATGAGGTTCCCTTGATTAATCTCATTAAATATTTCATTAGGGCAGTAATGGGAAATGAGCAGGTTCTTCCAGCGGTTCCACCTGCAGCAGGACACAGGCAGAAGGGCAGCTCCCCACAGAGCCAGGCTGGGATGAGACTTATCCCATTTATTTACGGGATACTGCCTGGGATGCCGACCAGGAGAGCTGGAATAAACGGAAGCAACTGGAGAACAATCAATTCTTTTCTGATCCATTCCTTTTCTGAATAAATGCTATTTATGTCACCAAAAAATCATAAAGGGAAAGAAAACTTGGAATTTGGGGGCAGAGCTCTGGAGTCCTTAAATCCTGGGCGGATGCTGAGGGAAAGGCGAAGCAGAGGAGGTGGGCAAGAGGCAGAGCTTGGATTTTGGAAGGATTAAGGAACTGTAAAATGTGGCAAACAGCTGCTGTGGCAGAATGAGGCTCCCACACCACCAATCTCCCCATTTTTACTTGGAGCAATAATCTGGGTGCATTTTTTTCCTAACACAGAGTTTATTGGAATTCAGCCTGTTGCAGATTCCTTGTTCCCAGGGTGCACGGAATGTTAATCAAAATGGGAACCGACACGAACATAAAATGAATAAATTGATTTGAAGTCGAATTGTTCATTATGCGATAACAATTCTCAGCATCACACAGAATCCTGGGATCACTGAGGTTGGAAAAGCCCTCCAAGATCACTGAGTCCAAGCTGTGCCCGATGCCCACCTTGTCCTCAGCCCAGGGCCCTGAGTGCCACCTCCAGGAATTCCTGGGACACCTCCAGGGATGGGCACTCCAAACCTCCCTGGGCAGCCCCTTCCAGTGCTTAATTCCACCCTTAAAGTCTGGAGAGATGAGAAGGCCAGAGCGAAAGGGAGTTTCAGTGGCTTTGGCTTCCATCTGGAAAGGTCAGAGAGAGCTGCCCTCTGGGAAAGGTCAGTGCAGGCCCAGGAGCTGCCCAGGGACGCGGTGCCAGCAGCCAGGCAGCTCTGGAAAGCTGGGACCAGAGGGATTTGTGATCCCTTGGTTCCCCCAGCACCACCCAGCAGAGAATTGGCCCTGATGGAAAGTAACAGTGACTTCAAACTGAATGAGGGCAGGGATGGATGGGATATTGGGAAGGAATTCCTGGCTGGGAGGGTGGGGAGGGGCTGGGCTGGAATTCCCAGAGCAGCTGTGGCTGCCCCTGGATCCCTGGCAGCGCCCAAGGCCAGGCTGGACACTGGGGCTGGGAGCAGCCTGGGACTGTGGGAGGTGTCCCTGCCCTGGCAGGGGTGGGATGGGTGGGATTTAAGGCCCCTTCCAACCCAAACCATTCCGTAATTCCACGGCCCTGCCGAAACACAGAACTTTTCCCCTCAGCAGGCTCCATCCCCAGAGCTGTGGGGGCACAGCAGGCTGGGCCAAGAGGAGGGAAACGCTGCTCAGGGAGATGGGACAGACCCCACAGGAGAACATTCCCTGTCCCAGAGCCCCCCCACAGCCCTGTCCCAGTGCTGCACTCCAGAGCCTGGCTCAGCCCCAGGAGGAGCCGGGAGCTGGGGCGGTGCCAGGAGGCCACAGAGCTCAGCACCCCAGGAGTGGTGCCCAGGGGCGGGCGGCCGGGCCGTGGCACCACAAATCCACCTCACCACGGGCTGGGGCTGACAGGACAGGGGCCACTCTGTCCACAGAGCCAGGGAAACGAAACTCCTTCCTCCAAAAGAGCCAGGGAATCAAACCAGCTCCCTCTGAAACAGCCAGGGAATCAAACCAGCTCCCTCCAGTGAAGCCAGGGAATCAAACCACCTCCCTCCAAAAGAGCCAGGGAATCAAACCACCTCCCTCCAGTGAAGCCAGGGAATCAAACCAGCTCCCTCTGAAACAGCCAGGGAAATAAAACCCCCTCTGAAATAGCCAAGGAATTAAACCACCTCCCTCCAGTGCAGCCAGGGAAATGAAACCCCTCCCTCTGAAACAGCCAGGGAAATAAAACTCCCTCAGAAACAGCCAGGGAAAGAAACCACCTCCCTCCAAAAGAGCCAGGGAATCAAACCACCTCCCTCCAAAAGAGCCAGGGAATCAAACCAGCTCCCTCCAAAACAGCCAGGGAAACAAAACCCTTCCCTCCAATGCAGCCAGGGAAGTTAAAGCCCTCCCTCTGAGCTTCCCAGCACTCTGCCAAGGCCCAATGCCATCCGTTGGGTCTCTGTCCCTCGTGGTGTCTCTGCTGTGACTCCGGCAGCCTCAGCCCATCTGTTGGGGTTTTATCCTGGTCTCATCCCTGCTCTCCACAGCATCCCATAATGTTCTGTGTGCTGAGGTCACAGGCCCTGCTGGGCTGCCCTAATGGATGCTACGGCAGCATGAAATGAGAGCCCTCGTTTCTCTGACTGGGTGCTCAACTGACCAGGAAAGGTCAATTGGAGATAAGAGGTGGCCAATAATGCACAGCTCTCGTCTGGCACTTATTATTTCACAGAGAGAGCTCAAATTGCTTTGCAAAGTTGACCAAGCATTATTTCTTAACCTCTCCGTGTGCTAAAGAGCCCATTTTCCTCCTCTAAGTTCCTGAAGATGGTTTGAGCCCGGTGATTAAGGGAGCTGTCTCCTGAAGAGAGCATTTCAGTATGGCTGGGGCCTGGAGAATCACACAGGAGTTTGTACTGGAAGGGGTCAAGCGATGAAAATCAGCATTGTTCCATTAGGGAGGGCAGAAAGCAGAGCTTGGGACACTCCTGGAGGTCCAAATCCAGACCTGGTGCAGGAGGGAAGAGCTCAGGGTGTGACCCTGCTGCACCAGGTCCCGCTGGGAGGCAGGCAGTGCCACAAGGAAAGCCAGGAAAATGGGGCCAAAGTGGCTCTTCTGGGCTTTTCCAAGGGCAAGGACACAAACCCAGCAGATGTTTGGACAGGTGGGTGTCAGTAACTTGCTCTGATCATCCCTCACTATCAGGAAGTTCTTGCTCGGGCCCCTGGCACAACCCAGGCCCCAGCAGGGTGGCACCAGCTGTGAGCCAGGAAGTGCCTCTGCCCCTGGATTGTTCCTGGGCACAGGGGAGAGGAGCTTAACTGGCAGCAGGAGGACGGGGAGCACACAGAAATGTTCGTGGTGCCCATCTGCTGGGAGGGGAAGATGACAGCAAGGGGCAGGGAGAAGATTTCAGGGCTGCAGAAGATGCACCTCGAGCTCCCGGGGGCACAGAAGGGAGGAGAACAACAGAGGTCAGCGAAAGCCTCAATCATGGCTTGAATTTCCACATCCATCCCTGCAGGGAGCCACATCCGTATGCATCACAGTCCCTGGAGCCGGGCAGGCACGGAGCTGTCCTTCTGTCACCTCTGCCATCACACCCTTCACTCAGGGCAGCTTGCCCTTGTGCTGCCCCCGCCCTCAGCTCCTGCCAGGGGCTGGGGTGGCATCACAGCGTCACCTGTCACAGTCCCCTGGCCCTTCACGCCTGGCAAATCACATCAGCAACGCTCAGAGTGACGGCACTGAGTGCATGGTGTCCCTCAAACCATCAGCAGCGCTGCTGACACGGCCACGGGTCACTGCTGCCTCTGCCTCCGCTGGGGCTGCTGCCCGTGCCCGGGCTGGTCTGGGGCTGCTGCTGCTGCCCATGGCCAGTGTGATTTTGGGCTCCACTGGGGCTGCTGCCCATGGCCAGTGTGATTTTGGGCTCCACTGGGGCTGCTGCCCACGGCCAGTGTGATTTTGGGCTCCACTGGG
Organism: Eulacestoma nigropectus; assembly: GCA_013397775.1. Classification (NCBI taxonomy): domain Eukaryota; kingdom Metazoa; phylum Chordata; class Aves; order Passeriformes; genus Eulacestoma; species Eulacestoma nigropectus. The sequence continues at coordinate 113,350 of VZTE01001275.1, forward strand.
GCTGCTGCCCATGGCTGGTGTGATTTTGGGCTCCACTGGGGCTGCTGCCCATGGCCAGTGTGATTTTGGGCTCTGCTGGGGCTGCTCCCCATGGGCAGGGACACCTCCCACTGTCCCAGGCTGCTCCCAGCCCCAGTGTCCAGCCTGGCCTTGGGCACTGCCAGGGATCCAGGGGCAGCCACAGCTTCTCTGGGAATTCCAGCCCAGCCCCTCCCCACCCTCCCAGCCAGGAATTCCTTCCCAACATCCCATCCAGCCCTGCCCTCTGGCAGTGGGAAGCCATTCCCTGTGTCCTGTCCCTCCATCCCTTGTCCCCAGTCCCTCTCCAGCTCTCCTGGAGCCCCTTTAGGCCCTGCAAGGGGCTCCTTCAGAGCAGGCACTGGTGAAACAGAGCTGCAAAGCACCCGGAGCTCAGCAGGATGAGCCACGAGCTACGAGTGAAATCATTCCAAGGCAAACCAGGAGAGCTCTGTCTGTGCAGGAGTCGGTGCCAGGAGCAATTGCAGCACCTTTGTTAACACAGAGACAGCTCAGCCTCACAGACGCGCCGTGTCCTCACCTGACGCCCTGAACAGGAGAATAATTTGTCAGAGAAACTCGATTTTGCGACGCAGCAATGCAGACAGCCATTAGAACACGCTTAAATGCAGAACAACCACTTTGAGGATTTAAATAGAGCTGACATTGCTGAGCAAAATACATTTTACACAGGCCTTTATTACGCTCGGAGCAGCCCACAAGTGCTTTGTTTCCCAGCCTGTTCTACAAACAACAGGCAGAGCTTTTTCCCTTGCAAAACGCTCCTGAGGTGCGATTTCTGGAGCTGCCCTTGCTCAGCCGAATCAAAGCGCCAGATTAAAGCAGAAAATGCAGGAATTCAAGTTCCCAGAGTATCAGAAACAGGACAGAGTGTGAACAGAGCCGTTCTCTCGGCACTTCTTCTTCCTGCTCCAAAGTTTTTGTGCTCAAGGGTTCTCCAGCCACGTCAATCTGCAGCTTTCCCATAAAATCAGTCTCCTCTTGAGGTCTGAGCACAAAGAGCTCCTTCCCAGGTTTCAGGCAGCAGCTCTGAACAGGAGGCACTGCCGGCCCCGGGCTGAAGGAGCTGCAGCGAGTTCCTTGTTTAGGGCAGGGCAGAGCGGGGGGGCCCCAAGGGCTGAGGGACCCCCCCATCCCATGGGAGGGCAGGGGACACTCCCGAGCTCCCCACATGGGCAGGAGGAGCCCAGAGACAAGTCATGGATCCGCCAAAAATTCCAGCTTTGCGTCCTCAAGCCAGGAAATTCAGAACAGGGGATTTAATTGCTAAAGGGATGATTTTCTGGAACAGCTTCCCAGCAGGAAGAGGCGGCAAGGCCCTGGTGAGGCTGCGTCGGGTGGGCACAGGCAGCTCCCAGCACGTGGAACTGGGTCTATTTTCATGGAATCATGGAATGGTTTGGGTGGGAAGGGACCTCAAATCCCACCCAGTGCCACCCCTGCCATGGCAGGGACACCTCCCACTGTCCCAGGCTGCTCCCAGCCCCAATGTCCAGCCTGGCCTTGGGCACTGCCAGGGATCCAGGGGCAGCCACAGCTGCTCTGGGAATTCCAGCCCAGCCCCTCCCCACCCTCCCAGCCAGGAATTCCTTCCCAATATCCCATCCATCCCTGCCCTCTGGCACTGGGAAGCCATTCCCTGTGTCCTGTCCCTCCATCCCTTGTCCCCAGTCCCTCTCTGGTTTCCAAGTCCAGTGCCAGGGTTCCAGGAGATGCAATTTTAACGTGTGAACAACCAGCCCTAATTAATGCTGATTAATTCACGACGCACACGGCCCTGCCCGGCCCCACTGGGAGTGAGCTGCTCCAGGAGAGGGGTCCCTGGGACATTCCCGAGCTGTCCTGAGGCCACGCTCTCCTCCAGCAGGGAAAGCTGCACTGAATTTGCCTCCGCCCCAGTTCTGTGCTGCAGAAGCTTTGGGCTTCACTGCCATGAAAAGTGAGGAAAAAAACGAGAAAAACCCAAGCCCATCAGCTGCTGGAAAGGCTTTGGCATTCCTTATTCTCTGCCAATCTCCTTTATCCTCAACAATCCACAGAGGGCTCCAGAGCCAGCCACAGAACAGAAATGTATTCATAAATCATCAATTCATCAGCTGAGAGGGGAGGAAAGGAATAAATCCATCTATTTGTGTGCTTTAGATCAGGCTGAGCAGGGGCTGGGAATGGCAGCGCTGCCAGCCTGGCTCTCACCTCCCTGCCAGGACACAGAGCCACAGACACTGCCTGGGCTGGCTGAGGTTCAGCTGGACAGAGCCAGCCCATCCCAATTATCCTGTTCCTGACTAACGGGTGGGAGAGGTAAGGAAAGGCTGGGAGAGCTGGGAATGTTCCCCTGGAGAGGAGAAGGATCCAGGGAGAGCTCAGAGCCCCTTGCAGGGCCTAAAGGGGCTCCAGGAGAGCTGGAGAGGGACTGAGGACAAGAGATGGAGGGACAGGACACAGGGAATGGCTTCCCACTGCCAGAGGGCAGGGCTGGATGGGATATTGGGAAGGAATTCCTGGCTGGGAGGGGTTGGGATGGAATTCCCAGAGCAGCTGTGGCTGCCCCTGGATCCCTGGCAGTGCCCAAGGCCAGGCTGGACATTGGGGCTGGGAGCAGCCTGGGACAGTGGGAGGTGTCCCTGCCATGGCAGGGGTGGCACTGGGTGGGATTTGAGGTCCCTCCCAACCAAACCATTCTGGAATTCCACGATTTTTTTAATTCCCAGTTTTCCCCTTGCCTTCCTCTGCTGCTGTGGGAGTGGGGATCAGGAGGAGGCTGGGGACCAGCAGCACCCCAAGGCACCTNAACAGTTTGGGGTCCCCAGGTCTATTTCCAGCTCTGAGTCCCTGTTTATCACAGAACACAGAATGGTTTGGGTTGGAACCCAAAAGACCCTAAAAATCCTCCAACTCCAACCCGCATGCCAAGGGCAGGAACACCTTTCCCTAGGGCAGGTTGCTCAGAGCTGCATTTCTCTGACCCTACAATTCCCTGGGGGAATCCTACAATTCCCTGGGGGGGACCCTACAATTCCCTGGGGGTGACCCTACAATTCCCTGAGTGACCCTACAATTCTCTGGGGGTGACCCTACAATTCCCTGGGGGGTGACCCTACAATTCCCGGGGGGTGACCCTACAATTCCCTGGGCTTCTTTGCTGTGCCCCACTCCGGCCTTGCCCCCTGCCTCTTGCTTTACTCCCACTGTAAAATTCCAGGAGTTTAGGGGCTCTCTGGGAAAACCCCCCTCCCCTGCTCTCCCACATCCAGAGGAGCTGGAGCAGATGCCTCCTCAAGGATCCTCCAGCAGCAGCTGCCACGCTCCGAGACCTCTCTGGGGGAAAAGCTGTCTGTAGCAACACACACTCAAAGGCCTCTCCAGTTTTTGGGCATGGAGGAGGGTGGGAGGAGAGGGATTCGGAGGAATCCTTCCTTTCCCAGAGCCACATATTTGTTTTGCTTTCTGCAGAGAAGGAGAGCTGCAGCCCCAACCGAGGCTGCCAAAAGCTCGTTACAGTAATTACCCTGCTCCCAGGGAAGCGCCGTACATTTTGCAGCAGCGATCTGCGAAGGGGTTTATTCCTCATCCCAGATCGTGGTTCCTAGGGCTGGGCATCAGCTGGGGTAGCTAATTCCAGAGCCCTCCCAAAGCCTCACACCCGGCCTGTCCCGGCCGCACCGGGAAGCGGCTCCGGGGCTTTGGCTCCCGCTCGGCGTCTCCCTGGAGAGCTGAGCACGGGAACCCTGCGTTTTCCCTGCCCTAAATATCCCCCTTTCCTCGCAGCAGGAGGAGACACAGCCCTTCCCTCCCGTGCCACAGCCTTGGGGAGGGCGGGAGGCACCTCCTGACCCCCCCAGGGCACCTGAGAGGGAACGGCCACGTTTGGAAGGAAATTGGAAAATTTTCTGCAGCTGAGGTGAGAGCCCACCTGCAGAGCTGGGCCAGCTCCGGGGCCAGCACAGGAAGGGTGGGAATGTGTTGGAGCGAGTCCAGAGGAGGCCATGGAGATGCTTCAAAGGCTGGAGCCAGTCTGGGAGAGCTGGGAATGTTCCCCTGGAGAAGGGAAGGATCCAGGGAGAGCTGAGAGCCCCTTGCAGGGCCTAAAGGGGCTCCAGGAGAGCTGGAGAGGGACTGGGGACAAGGCATGGAGGGACAGGACACAGGGAATGGCTTCCCAGTGCCAGAGGTCAGGGATGGATGGGATATTGGGAAGGAACTCCTGGCTGGGAGGGTGGGGAGGGGCTGAGATGGAATTCCCAGAGCAGCTGTGGCTGCCCCTGGATCCCTGGCAGTGCCCAAGGCCAGGCTGGACACTGGGGCTGGGAGCAGCCTGGGACAGTGGGAGGTGTCCCTGCCCATGGAAAGGGGTGGCACTGGGTGGGATTTGAGGTCCCTTCCCACCCAAAGCATCCCAGGATTCTGTGATGGAGACACCCCTGGGAATGGCCCCATCACTGTGACCTCAGGGTGACATCCAACCACGCAGGGCCAGGGGGGCAGCCCTTCAAGCTGTGGCGACAGCCAGGGACAATTTCAGCCCCACACCCCAACTGTGTCCCCTCCAGTCCCCCAAAACCCGAGAGCAGCCTGGCCCTAGAGGCAGGGCAGAGCTTTTAGCACCACAAGGATCCTCATCTTCCCCACTCATTTTAAAGCAGAACAAGAATATTTTTAAGCCAGAGACCCCTTAACTGGAGGGGAAAAGCAGGACAGCGGTGCCCACCCCACAGTCCCTCCCTGGGGGCTGAGACACCCCAGGACAGGGCTGGGGGCAGTGCCAAGGCAGTGCCACGTTTGCCTGAGTATTTCAGAGCACAGAACCTGCAGTGCCACGTTTGCCTGAATATTTCAGAGCACAGAACCTGCAGCGCCCAGCAGCCCTGGGGCTCTGCAGAAAGGCAACAGGGCTGAGTTTCCCCCTCTTCTCCTTTCCATAACTCCAGATAAACCATGGACGTAACAGCCACAGAAGGGGATTTCAAAGCCTGGCACAAGCCATGCCAAACACTGCCACCACAGCCCGGGCTGCCACTGGCCCTGAGACACCAGGAGATGGAAGAAGTTTCCTTTCCCAATCCCACCGGCCCCTGTGGCAATCAATTCTTCAGAAAAGAATAAGAGTTTTTTAACTTGCAAACCGATTTGCTGTGTCGTAATATCCCCGAGCTGCCAGCGATTGGAAGCCTGCCCTGCCAGGAAAGGGAGCGGCAGTCGCAGCCCTCAGACGAGCCCCTTACGAATGGCACACTTCAATGAAAAGAAATCAAATCGATATGGCAATAATGTCACTTGCAGCGGGTGGTGCCGCAGTTTGGCCTCCCCGGGAAATGGGATGCGCCTGTGCAGCACGGAGAGCGCAGCAAAGGCCTCGGCACAGCCCATCCACAGCCCTTAATCCCGGTTTTGCTCAGCCCTCCAGGGGTTAAGGACAGCCAAAAGCGGTGAGAGGAGAACGGGTATCACGGCGGGGAATTCACGGAGGTTTTTAACAGGCAGAATCAAAAATAAAGCAGCAGTGACATCATCCCTCGCCGTCAGCCTGAGCAGAGCCCGTTCCCAGCTCTCCTCAGCGTCTCCATCGCTCCTCTCCGGGGCAAAGTCCCCTCCTGTCCTGCTCGGTGGCGTGGGGATCAACCCCTCAGCAGCAGCTGGAGACCCCTCCGAGGCAGGACATGGGATGATCTCAGCAGCTGAGACCTCACCTGCCTGGGGAGAGCCACCAGCACCTCCGGGCCCTGCCCTGGCTCAGGCTCCTCCTGTCCTGTCCTGGCTCAGGTTCCTCCCGTCCTTGTCCCGGTTTAGGCTCCTCCCGTCCCTGTCCCGGTTTAGGCTCCTCCTGTCCCTACCCCAGCTCAGGCTCCTCCCGTCCCTGTCCCGGTTTAGGCTCCTCCTGTCCCTGCCCCAGCTCAGGCTCCTCCTGTCCCTGTCCCGGCTCAGGTTCCTCCCGTCCCTGTCCCGGTTTAGGCTCCTCCTGTCCCTGCCCCAGCTCAGGCTCCTCCCGTCCTTGTCCCGGTTCAGGATCCTCCCGGCCCTGTCCCGGATTAGGTTCCTCCCGTCCCTGCCTTGGTTTAGGATCCTCCCGTCCCTGTCCCGGTTTAGGTTCCTCCTGTCCCTGTCCTGGTTTAGGCACCTCCTGGCCCTGCCCTGATTTAGGCTCCTCCAGTCCCTGCCCTGATTTAGGCACCTCCTGGCCCTGCTCTGATTTAGGCACCTCCTGGCCCAGCCCCGGGTCAGGCCCCTCCTAACCCAGAGCAGATTTTGGGCTGGTTTGGGGACAGCCACGGTTCAGACCCTTCACCGTCACCCCCTCCAGGGCCAGGTCCATGCAGGGCACCAAACCCGCCTGAGGACAAGCAGAGCTGCTCGTGGGCAGCATTCCCAAGCTTTGGGGGTTTTTCCTGCTCCTTTTCCCTTTAGAAGGAGGTGCTTTGGGTACAAAAGCCCAGCCTGGGCAGGATCAGAGGCTCAGAGTTCCCCGTGTCACAGGGGCAAATGCGGACTCAAGGCTCCTTCGCTCACGCGTTCCGCAGGGAAGGGGCTCCTTGCTCGCATCCACAGCTGCTCCAAATGCCGGGAAAGAGGAGGGAACACAGAGAAAATGCTACCACCAAGTGGAGGTAAACGTGCAGGTAAAGCAGGGAAAGGCGGAGCGACACCGACATCGGTAAATCCCCTCCAGCGCTCCCAGTGATTTATTCGGGAAGGAGGGGGCACCGTTGTATTTCCTGGTTCTCTTCAGTAGGGAGGAAATGGGTTTTCTTCCCTCTGCCTTGCAGAGATTCCCACGTCCAGAGCTCCGTGCTGAGCCCCAGGACTGCACACAGAGGCTCCGTGTGTGCATGCGCAGAGGAGAGAGGGAGGGATGGAGGGATGGATGGATGGAGGGATGGATGGAGGGAGGGATGGATGGAGGGATGGATGGAGGGATGGATTTAGGGAACAGTCGATGCAGGAACATTTGTCAGCCCCGAGGGATTTCCCTCAGTCACTTTGCCAGATGCCAGCTCTCTGCTTCAGCGTTCTGGCTCCCGTGCCTGGACGTTTCCAAGGCAAGGAGCATTCCGTATTATTTGGCAGGGAGGGAAGAGGCTTTCCCACTGCAGGAACAGCCTGTGGCAGCAGGAATGCAGCGCAGCCCTGGATCCTGCTGGAGCCTCCAAGCCCACGGTGGAGATTCCCGACTCATGCTCGGAAGATTGATTTGTTTTCCACAGCTCACCTAAAACTTGAGCACTCAGGTGTTTAATGACAGATTCTTCCAAATATTTTTTATTTCCTAGGCTGTCAAACACAGATGGAGTCACAGAATCCCAGGATGGGTCAGGCTGAAGGGACCCCAATGGTCACTGGTGCCACTCCCTGCTCCAGCAGGGCCATCCCAGAGCACAGGGCACAGCAGGGTGTCCAGAGGGCTCTGGAACATCCCCAGGGAGGAGACTCCAGCCCCTCTCCGGGCTCTGCTCAGGGCTGGGCACTGCCCAGGGCAGAAGTTCTGCCTCCTGTGCCGGGGGAATCGCTGGGATCAGCCCCTGCCCGTGGCTCTGGTGCCACTGCTGGGCCCCCGGAGCAGAGCCCGGGCCCTGCTCTGACCCTCCCTGCAGCCAGGGACACCCAGGGCTCAGGGCCCCTCTCAGCTGGGGCTCCTCTCCAGGCTGAGCAGCCCCAGCTCCCTCAGATTAAAATACGGAGTCAGTAGGGTGGGATCTGAAATTGGCTTTGTTATTCCTCAAGTGAGAGGCTGCAGGAACCTGGGCTGTGTGGGCATCGAAAAGCCACTGAGCTCAGATTATTGTTTTTAACTTGGGGCCTTTCTTTCATCCCAAACATCTCCTGGAAGGCCAGGAACCAGGAGTTCTACTGGCTGCAGTGTTGGAGAGCCCACCCCAGCCTGGCTGGAAGGTCCTGGCAGCCCAGGAGCTGAGCAGGAGGAGTGGAGAAGGCAAGAGAGCCCTGGAACGGTTCAATAAAGTGCCAGAACTGAGCTGCCCCGGTGAAATGGCAGCAACTCAAACAGAACCCGGGCTCCAGGGCGGGTATGGCAAAGCAGAGCTTGCCAAGGCCTCAGCTCCCACTCAGGCAGTGAAATTCCTGCTGAGAGGTTCCCAAACACTCCTGTTCTGCATCGTTGGTGATTATACACAGGAGCATGTCAGGGCAGTTGTCCAAGGTGTTCTGTCAGAGGTTCCTCTGGGAAGCAGAGGCTGGGAAGGCCGAGGTGCAGCTCTTTGAAGCCCAGATCTAAGAGGAGAAGGCATCAGAGGCTGCAGAGAGGAAAGATCTGGTGGTGGCTGGGCTGGAAAAGCTCCAAAGCCAAGGCAATGATGGTCATGAACAACGTGCTGGAGTTTGGAGGTCACAGGGGCGGGGATGGGGCAGTGGTGAGGGGCTGTGTGTGCCCAAACCCAAAAATGCTCACCCAGAGCTGGGCAGGGGGAATTCGGGAGGTTGGGAGCTCCCCACAGGGCTCCTTCTGCTGCTCCTTCGCCGCAAAAGGCTCCGGATTTCTCCCTCCCTAAATAATTCTGACAAAATGTCTGTCGCTGTGGCAACCAGGGAAAACAAATTGATTCGAGAGGTGTCTGATAGTCGTAGTGCATAGAAATTATTGTTGCCCCGGCAACGCGATTTACAAAGCAGCGGGAATATTTAGGGAACAATTCGCAGTGGCGACTCCTCGGCCTCAGGTGGGTCTCAGGTGGCTTCAGAGCCACAGCAGAGGCTCCTCACCTGCCCAGCCCCAGGGTCCTCGGGCACTGAGCTCCAGGAGCCGTGAGCTCAGGGGCCTTCCCGGAATGGGTGACTCAGGAATTTGTGGTGGACTTTGGAGGAAAGCACCACACACGGCAGGCCAGAGTGACAGGAGCTCTGGTGGCAGCTGCCCCCGGGGGTGGGGACACCCACAGGGATGTTCCAGCTCTCCCAGTTTGGGGCTGGGAGCAACCCTGCTTTGCCCTTTCAGCTTGAGCAGCAAAACAACTCGGCTGGAGGGGCCACGGGAATGATGTGAAAGTTGTGTCCCAGCCGCTGGGGACAGGGGACAGTGGTGCAGAAGAGCCAGGGCCATGGTGCAGCACCTCCAGCCCTTGGAAGAGCCGTTGGAATCACAGAATCGTGGAATGGTTTAGGTTGGAAGGGACCTTAAATCCCTTCCAGTGCCGGCCTTGCCATGGCAGAGACACCTCCCACTGTCCCAGGCTGCTCCAATCCTGTCCAGCCTGGCGTGGGACACTTCCAGGGGCAGCCACAGCCTCTCTGGATAACCTGGGCTCCTGTCTGGAGCCTTCCACAGAGGGAGCACAGCACCATCAGCACCAGGTACCAGCCAAACACCAATTCCATTTCTCCAGACCCAACACTTCCATCTTTCCCAGGAGTTTGGCTGTCAGACACCCCCCCGTCACACCAGCAGAAGCTTTACAGACTGCTGCAAGGAGGTCTCAGAGGAGAAATCCCTGTGGATCATTTCTGGGGTGCCAGAGGATTCTGGAGCTGGGGTGAAAACTGAAGGCTTTGGGGATGTGGAGCTTCCTTCAGAGTTTTCCATCCCCCTTTTATCTGCACTGACCTGGACACCAATCATGAGAGATCCACCCCAAATCCTTCCATCACTGCTGAGGCCTTTCCAGGCTTGGACTGATGTGGAATTTCCACCCGGCACCCTGTGCTGGACACCACATCTGCTGCAAGTGGGGTTCTGTGTCCCTCCTGATCCTGAGGGACACCCACAGCAAAGTCCCCTGGATCCGAGTCACAAATCCACCCGTGGAACCAAATCCCTTCCCAGGATCTCTCACCCAGCAGTGGCTGTGGGGAAAACGCAGCCGCAGGGACTTGCAGTTTTCCTTCCATCCCACCTTTATCTCCTCCCAGCAAGGCAGGGCAGCCAAGTCACCCCTTTTCCACAGCATTCCTGCAGCAGCCTGAGGGGAACTTCACCTGCTCGGGGCAGGGCCTTTCCCCCCAGCAAACGCAGCCAACTCCGGGTGTTGGTGTTGCTTTCAGCCAGAAGAGCGCTCACGGAATCCACAGCAAATGCATTTCCCTGCATCCCGAAAGCTGCCTCGGGAAGCACTTTGGGATTCAGGAGTCTGAGAATTGGAGGGAGTTCACACAGTGATTAATCAGTGCTGCTGGCACCGACACGGGACATCATCCCCACCCAGGCACAGGGACCGATTGTGTAAAATGATTCCATTTCCCGACCCTGCGGGTTTTCAATCCACCCAATTCACCCAATATTCCAGAGGTGTGAGAACCAGGAGCAGAGCACCTTTCCCAGAGAGGTCTGGAGGTCCTGCCCAGAGCAGGGAACACGCCAGGACACCTTGGAAAGCTCAGCTTCAGCAGGAGATTCCTGTTGGAAACAGGGATTAACCACAAGTCTCCAGCATGAGACTAAAACAATTCAGAAAAACCAGAACTGTCACCTTGTAATGGGTTGAAACTTCTTTATATTCTTTAAAGTTTTAGGCCTGCTTTGCGTTTCTTCTAATTCTTCTCTCACAGAGTGAAATGGATGTGATCAAACTGCTACACGCCTAAACTTTCAAGAGGGGCGTGGAGCATCAGCTGGACTCGGTGATCTCGGAGTCTTTTCCAGCCTAAAAGATTCCATGATAAAAACCAGAGGTCCCCGTCCCTCCTAGTTTATGGAACTGCTCTGGAAAGACCTGACCCCCAGAGGGTTCCGTGGGTGCACAGCTCAGCCTCACCTTGCACCAGGTTAATTTGCAAATAAAATCCTTTCTCAGATGATTATCTCGGTCTTGCTCTCTGCACACACCCGATGCCACGCAGAAAAACTGGAAGCCGTTTGGTCAGAGAACACGATGTAAAATCAAATTAAACGTACATGACTAAGATCTAAGTCCCCAATAAGAAGTTTTTATGCCTCAGTAAGCAAACAGGGCTCTCCTTCACGTTTCCAAGATCTCTGCATTTATGATCTCCTCTGTTATCATCTGCTTAGCTGTAAGAAATTTAGCAGAGAGCTTCAGGCTTGTGGAGCTCAGAAAACATCCTGGTTTTTATTCAGAGGAAAAGCAGAGAAGCTGATAATCCCTCTTTAATTTCCCTTTAATATCCCTAAAAACTCCAAGGGCAGCTCCTCTTCCTTGGGCAGACCTTCCGCCACCGCCCGATTTCCCATTTGAAAGTTGTGTTTCCTCCTCCTCAAGAATAATAAAACATTTCAGCACTCGAGGTTGCGGCTATCACTGACCCCAGGAAACCCTCTGGGGATACTGGAATGGAAAAGAGCCGTTCAATCCCGGCAGGAACGTTTCAGCCCCGCCATCAGAGGGGGGATGTGTAAATCCACGGTCACACCTACCACAGCAAGCGGTTGACATCCGGCAACCCCCGACTCTGATCTGCCTCCCGCTGAATATCCATGGCCATGGGAAAAGGGGTTTTTTGCGGGAGTTTCCCCATTGTTATGCTGCAGACAGACATTTGAGAAGTGTGCTCTGCTGTCTCCCAGATAAGTTATGTGGTGCTCGCTGCAGTGATTGGACACACTGATAAACTCTTTTGACAGAAGCAGTTGTGCCCACGCATTTACAAACCCATTCCCCGAGTTTTTCCCTGAGTTGGATCATTTGTTTTCGGAGTGGGATTCGCTGTTGCATGCAAAACCTTCTGCTGAGATGGCTCGGGGTGAATTTAAATATCACGCTGAGGCAGGGAGTGGATAGGAAACTTTGGCATTCACAAAGGTCTGCAAAGCCAGAGAGAGATCATGGATTATTTATCCAGGAGGATGGAGCTGAATATTCCAACGCAGTTACAGGTATTTATTTAATAGAAATGAATAACAGCTTCTGTCAGGGGTCACTGATCCAAAGCTCCCTTCCCAACCCTCAGATTTCCAGGATTTTAGTGGGTTAAGGAGCCTTCTGAGCAGGGAAAGGCCTGGAGGCACCCGAGGTCTGAGCCTGTGCCCAGCTCCTGCCATGGCTGTCCGGAGAGGAGCCGCGACTTGCATGGGAATTGTGCTGCAGGTTTTTGCCGGAGCTGAAACTCCACTGGGGGAAAATCAGCTCGTGGCCTGTCCCAAAGCCGGCAGAAGGTGCCTGCATTGCTCAGAAAGCAGTGAGGGCTTCAGGTCAAGCAGTTTCTGCCCCATCCACAATGAAACCTTGAGCGTTTTCCCTCCCTAACAGACAAACTCCCTCTGTGCTGTCGCAGACTCTCCGGATGGTTTCTAGGAAAGGCAGCAGAGACGCTGGGGCAGCTGCAGTGCAGGGCTGTGAAGCCCTTGGCAGAGCTTGGAATGCCCACGCCACAAAAATCCTGCCAGAAGGGGTCCTGAGAGAGGAATTAAAGTTCAGGAGAGGGCCCGGCCCCTCGCAGAGCTGTTTGGAGCTCATCAAAGGGACGGGGGACTGAAAGGAGCAGTGGCGTCACTGCAAAGCCACACACTGGCTTTGATAAGCCACCTTATCAGGGCTTCCTCCGGCCACATTATCTCAGGGTGCTTCGGATCCCTCCCTGCTCCGGCTGGAGACGCACACACCAAACCAAGGAGATGTAAATATTCTCTGAAATAACACAAGTGTTCCCTTCCCGGAGCAGCCTCCCTCGGGTGTTCCCTGCTAATCCTATTACTGCACAAATGAAGCCTCCGGAGATGCTTTAAGGATTAATTTATCCCTGGATGAGAGGAGGAAAACTCTCCCGGCCACCACCAGGATCCGGCAGAGTCATTGCAGGGATGTGCCAGGGCCACCCACCCGGTCACAGGGGATGGGGAGAGGTGAGTCAAGGGAGAGGCTGTCACCGAGGGACAGCTGGGGACAGGCTGAGCCCATCCCTGAGGGACAGCTGGGGACAGGCTGAGCCCATCCCTGAGGGACAGCTGGGGACAGGCTGAGCCCATCCCTGAGGGACAGCTGGGGACAGGCTGAGCCCATCCCTGAGGGACAGCTGGGGACAGGCTGAGCCCATCCCTGAGGGACAGCTGGGGACAGGCTGAGCCCATCCCTGAGGGACAGCTGGGGACAGGCTGAGCCCATCCCTGAGGGACAGCTGGGGACAGGCTGAGCCCATCCCTGAGGGACAGCTGGGGACAGGCTGAGCCCATCCCTGAGGGACAGCTGGGGACAGGCTGAGCCCATCCCTGAGGGACAGCTGGGGACAGGCTGAGCCCATCCCTGAGGGACAGCTGGGGACAGGCTGAGCCCATCCCTGAGGGACAGCTGGGGACAGGCTGAGCCCATCCCTGAGGGACAGCTGGGGACAGGCTGAGCCCATCCCTGAGGGACAGCTGGGGACAGGCTGAGCCCATCCCTGAGGGACAGCTGGGGACAGGCTGAGCCCATCCCTGAGGGACAGCTGGGGACAGGCTGAGCCCATCCCTGAGGGACAGCTGGGGACAGGCTGAGCCCATCCCTGAGGGACAGCTGGGGACAGGCTGAGCCCATCCCTGAGGGACAGCTGGGGACAGGCTGAGCCCATCCCTGAGGGACAGCTGGGGACAGGCTGAGCCCATCCCTGAGGGACAGCTGGGGACAGGCTGAGCCCATCCCTGAGGGACAGCTGGGGACAGGCTGAGCCCATCCCTGAGGGACAGCTGGGGACAGGCTGAGCCCATCCCTGAGGGACAGCTGGGGACAGGCTGAGCCCATCCCTGAGGGACAGCTGGGGACAGGCTGAGCCCATCCCTGAGGGACAGCTGGGGACAGGCTGAGCCCATCCCTGAGGGACAGCTGGGGACAGGCTGAGCCCATCCCTGAGGGACAGCTGGGGACAGGCTGAGCCCATCCCTGAGGGACAGCTGGGGACAGGCTGAGCCCATCCCTGAGGGACAGCTGGGGACAGGCTGAGCCCATCCCTGAGGGACAGCTGGGGACAGGCTGAGCCCATCCCTGAGGGACAGCTGGGGACAGGCTGAGCCCATCCCTGAGGGACAGCTGGGGACAGGCTGAGCCCATCCCTGAGGGACAGCTGGGGACAGGCTGAGCCCATCCCTGAGGGACAGCTGGGGACAGGCTGAGCCCATCCCTGAGGGACAGCTGGGGACAGGCTGAGCCCATCCCTGAGGGACAGCTGGGGACAGGCTGAGTCTGGCACTGGGGACAGCTGGGGACAGGCTGAGTCCATCCCCTGGGGACAGCTGGGGACGGGCTGCAGCGGCACCTGGAACTCACTTCCCACTTCCTTGCCGTGGGTGGTGGAAGCCACTTGGCCACCACAGGGAATTCCTGCAGATCTTCACCCTTGGCTAGAGAAGGAAAGAGCCCCTGGCAGCTCCTGGAGGTGGGAAGATGTGAAGATGGAGAAAGGGTTTGAGCCAGGTTCCAGGAGCACCAGTAGGGCTTGGATCCCTGCCTGGGCTCGCCGAAGGACATGGAGGGAAGGCACATCCATGCACTGATCCTGTGGCCACGAGGACAGGCCAGAGTGGGAAAAAAGGGAACATCCTTTGGCCGTGGCAGCCCCAGAGAGCAGCTGGACTTGCACCGAGTTCCACCTCGTGGGGCAGGTGCTGAGAGGCGGGAGAGGGCCGACCCCACGCCCCGGGGGGAATCCAGCTCCCTGCAGTCAATGGAACACCGAGGAAGGAGGCACAGGGATTTTGCTTCCCTGGCTGGATCCTCCCATCCCGGGATGCTCCCAATCATTTCGTGCTGGGGGATCACACGGAGGAGGAAATGGCAACGCAGGAGCCACTTTCTTTCGCTGCCCTGGAGTTGAAGGCTCCTCTGGGATTGGAGCCATGACTGAAAGACTCTTCCCCTTCTCCAGAAGGAGTTCGGATGGAGCACAGACGGACCCCCAAAATTCCAGATTTCCCAGATCCAAGGCAGAGAAACGGGACAGCCCCAAGCAACAGCAAACACAACCTCTCCTCCCTGCCACGAGCACGGATTAAAGCGCTGCAGGGAGAGCATTTCCTGGGCACCTCTGTTGCTCTGCAAGGCAGTGAAGCCTCCTTGTGCACTCCTCAGATGGGAGAAACGTCTCTGGTAGATCAGAGAGAGGCTCTTGAAAGGGAGACAGGGCTTGGAAACCTTCTGCTTTGAGGGATTCATTAAAGGAGGAGAGGAGCAGGAAAACCAAACACAGAGAGAGGAGCGGAAGCATCTGAAGGGGTTTCAAAGCAGCTCGGAGCTGAAGCGATGCCGGAGAAGGGGTCCAGGCTGCAGGGTCACATCCAGCTGGATGCAGGAAGCTGGGAAAAAGGGGTTTTGGGGAGAAAAGGTGCTCCCTAAGGATGGGAGTGGGGCTAAAGGGGTCTCATCCTCTTGGATGAGCTTTTGTGGGGTCACTGTGCTTTGGACACCCTAAAACAGGGGTTCAGCGACAGGCTGGGCTGGAAGGTGCTGCATCCACAGCTCTGTGCTGGGAGCATCCAGAGGCTCTGAGGGATGCCCAGGTTATCCCATGAGATCCAAACCACAGAACTTCCCACGTGAATCCGTGGCCCTGCAGACCCTGCGGCTGAATTTCCCGGAATTTCCTGATTTTCCCCTGAATTCCTGGTGAACCACAAAAGCCGATTCTGCTGGCACAAGTTCCAGTCACGCTCTAATGCTTTCCTTTGTGTTTTCTGCTTATATCCAGAGTTCCCTTGCCAGCCTGGTGGCTGAGGTGCTGAACCTTTCTGTCAGATCCTGTGAATTCCACGATAAAATTCCACAGGAAGGACCCTGGTGACCGGGGCTCGTTCCAGGCGCTGCACTGGGCACCCAGCAGAGATCGGACACAGAGGGAGGAGGCTCTGTTTTCTCAAGACCTTGAGGTTCATTTCCATCCTTAATTAGAACAAAACCTGAAAAATGCAAATTCCTCAAAGAGGAATATTCAGAAAAAATGTCAGTTTGTGGCCAGGAAGAGAGAAATTGGAACTCGCTGTTTCAGTAAAATGTGTGTATTATAAAAAACCCCACAAACCCCCACAACATTTTGTTATGAAAAACTTATCCCAAAGATGTCAAAACAGAAAACTGCTCCTGACTCAATTTTTCTACTAATTTTCTTTCAAAGTGAAATCTACTTGGTTCTGCTGTTTCTGGAGGGGTTTTAGGCTTTTGAAAAAGAAATGGATATTCAAAATTAGTATCATTCTGCTGTTTCTCCCAGAAGGATTTTTGACCGCCAGATTATCCCACCATCAGCGGGAAACCAAGAAATTCCTTTTGTTTTCTGGCTCACGCTGCTCAGGATGAAATTATTTCCCAAAAGTCCCAAGGTGGTTGTGGCCAAACCCGAGGAGCAAAGTTGACTTTTGCTGTTATCGAGATCAAGGAAGGATTTTGTTTTAAATTTAAAAGCCTCTCACCAGTTTGCTGCAGTGACGATCCTTTGATCCTGGAAAACAGCGGGATGAGCCCTTGGAACGAGCGTTGCTTGGGAGAAAGCTCTGAATTGCTTTTCTGTCTCAAATAACTTCCTTTCTGTGTCCGTTTCAAACCATGTGTAGTCACATTTCCATGTGGGATCCTTCATTCCTTTTGTCCACTTTTCACCCTCCCCTGTTAAGCAGGAATCGTTATCCACAGCTGGCAGGGAATTCGGAGGGATCACAGGAAGAGGATGGGTGTTATTCCAGCTGTCCCTGCCCTGACTGACGGACAGAAATCTGCGAGGCGTGATCCTGAGGTGTGCAAGGCCAGCAGGGAACAGACCCTGTCACTGCCTCACTGTGTCCCGCAGAATCCTGGAATTACTGAGGCTGGAAAAGCCCTCCAGGATCACAGAGTCCGAGCGGTGCCCGATGCCCACCTTGTCCCCAGCCCAGAGCCCTGAGTGCCACCTCCAGGAATTCCTTGGGCACCTCCAGGGATGGGCACTCCAAACCTCCCTGGGCAGTTCCAAGGCCTGAGCACCCTTTCCATGGGGAAATTCCTGCTGCTGTCCAGCCTGAGCCTCCCCTGTCCTATTCGCTGCCATCCTCAGCCCCAAGCCTCAGAGGAAGCCCCAGAGTCCGAGGTGTGAAACCAGTGCTGCAGGACAGACACAACAGATCCCAGAATCCTGGAATGGTTTGGGTTGGAAGGAATTCAATCCCATCCCACTCCCACCCCTGCCACAGCAGGGACACCTCCCACTGTCCCAGGCTGCTCCAAGCCCCAGTGTCCAGCGTGGCCTGGAACATTCCAGGGATCCAGGGGCAGCCCCAGCTGCTCTGAGAGACCCAGAGCAGCTCTGAAAGGAGCTGAAAGGAACAAACAAGTTTCACGCACAAATCAGATTTCCTGGAGAATGTGCTTCACCCGCTCGACCGAGGGCAGCCAGTGGGAAATGCTGCACCTTTGGGAAGCAGCAGGAATGTGTTTAAACGGACTCATTGCTACCAACAACATGTGGGGAATTATCTCTCTTAAGGCAGCAACACATGCAGAGCTGTCCCCAATTGTAAAGGCTGAAATATAGCAGCAATCTACAGCCATAAGGTGAGATTTCCATCTTTATATGACATGAAAAATGTGCCAGACACAGGTTTGCCCATAAACAAAATTGCTTTTTTTTCAGCCCTGCCTTTAATGTGAAATATCAATCTTTTGGTGGCTTTTATTGCAGAGAGTTTAGCTTTTGTTTTTGACAGATGGCTCGCACTCGGTCCGGAGTACGACTGTACATCATCCCCGTTATGGACACATCTGAATTGCAGAACATATCTTTTAAAAAGGCAGCAATAAATGGCAAAACACCACCTGGCAAAGCGAGGGCAGCCACGGAGAGCCCACTTGACTGTGGATTTAAAAGTGAAGGGGTTTGTCAGCCCCAAGCCTCTCACCGTGGTTTGTGTTCACGTTACAGCATCCGCTCTTGGCACCCCCATGTGGCACAACCAAACTGAACAGAAATGTTATTTAAGGCCGGGTTTTGCAGGGGCTGGGTGGGAGGAAACCACACAAATTTCAATGATCACAGGTTTCCTTCAAGTTTTGTCTGTTTTCCTGAAGTTTTCCAAGTAACTGAGCCAAACCTGGGAGCCCCACCTCCCTCACCCTTCCCAACCCTCCCCATAATTTTACCTTAAATGGACTTGAAAGAGTTTTCTCACAGACCTATTTAACCTTTTGCATTTTCAAAGCCAGAAAGAAGTTATTTCATTAAGGAGTATCTGTTAATTGGATTTTCCATCCCATTAACTCACCTGCCCCTTCAGTTTCTGTTCCCTTTTACAGCATCCACTCCAAAGCCCAGATGTTCAGCTCAACATCTGCCTGGGGCTTGCCTCCCAGTTCCTGCAGGTGATGTGTTTCCTGCTCTTTAGTTGGATAGTGGGAAGGAATTCCTGGCTGGGAGGGTGGGGAGGGGCTGGGCTGGAATTCCCAGAGCAGCTGTGGCTGCCCCTGGATCCCTGGCAGTGCCCAAGGCCAGGCTGGACACTGGGGCTTGGAGCAGCCTGGGACAGTGGGAGGTGTCCCTGCCCTGGCACGGGTGGGATGGGATGGGATTTGAGGTCCCTTTAACCCAAACCATTGCGGGATTCCCTGATTTAAGCAGCACTTTTGCAGGAGCTGTTTGACTCCAGGCACCCACATCCCGGGGAGGAGGCAGCGGGAGGTGGGTTCTTGGGACACCTTGGAGCTGTGCACATAAATCATTGTCTGGAGCTCTACTGCTCTGACAACGGGCAAAACAAGGGACAGGATTTTGCCCAGCTCAGTCAATGAAATCATTGATTCCCGAGGACAGGCAGAAATCAGGGATGCAGCTGCCAGAGCTGCTCCTGTCGTGTTTGTTCAGTAACACAGCCCCAGCCCTGCCTCCCGCTCCGCAGCACTCCAGAACCCCGTTCCAGCACCGCTCCCTGCTGCTGCACCGACACATAATCAGCTTTTATTATCAACTCCCAGCCGCCTCTGCAATCAGTCACTGAATTTACAATTTCCCAGGTAGCTGCACAAAAATATTAAGCACAATCCAGGCTCTATTCGAAATAACAAAACCAATTGCTTTTAAAAAAACCTTGGTATTTAAAACCTCTACATTCCTCACATGACCTGAGGCAGCTGTGTGGCAAAAGCGGGTCTTTAGAAGGGGAATGGCTGTGATGAATCCATCAGCAATGATTCATTCCCTTTGCTACTCAGAACAGAGTCCCAGGGCCCTGAGTTCCAATCAAATAACACCCATTTCATCCGTTCCTGCTCGGCTTTTTGTCCCACTCACGCGTGCAGGTCACTTCTACATTTTCAATTTGCCCGCTCTGTGAGGATGGTCAGGGCACGATGCTGGATGTCCTGGGCACCCAGCACGGCCTCCTGAATTCCAGGAGCAATTCCCGCAGCAGACAGCAGCTGGCGTCTCCCAGAGCGCACGGAAACCTGCAGGGCGCTACAAGAGGCTTCTCCTGGATGGAACAGGCAGGGAAGTGCTGGAGAGAGCCCAGGAAGGGGAGATGAGGGAAGGAACCACACCCAGAGCTCCAGGAGCGTTTGGACACCGCTCCCGGGGTGGGATTGTTGGGTGTCTGTGCAGCGCCAGGAGCTGGGATGATTCTTGGGATCCCTGCCAGCTCAGGATGTTCCATGATTCTGCCCTGATGAGAGAGGAATCTCCATAATTTACAAATTGCAAAGAAAATGGGAGAAGTCCAAGTGAAAATTTAAAAAAAGTTACACGGATTCATGAGCAAGACTTGAGAAATTCCCTCTTCAAGCTAGTCCCAAGTGGGCTTGTAGTGATAGGAAAAGGGGGAATGGCCTGAAGCTGAGGGAGGGCAGGGTTCGATGGGATATTGGGAAGGAATTCCTGGCTGGGAGGGTGGGGAGGGGCTGGGCTGGAATTCCCAGAGCAGCTGTGGCTGCCCCTGGATCCCTGGCAGTGCCCAAGGCCAGGCTGGACATTGGGGAGCAGCCTGGGACAGTGGGAGGTGTCCCTGCCATGGCAGGGGGGGAATGAGAGGGTATTGAAGGTCACTTCCAGCCCCAAATTATCCTGTGATCCTCTAAGTGCCCACGAGGAGCCAGCACCCCAGTCCAACCCCTGGACTTGCTCCCCCTCATCAGGGTGTGGTGATTAAATCAGAGACTGAGCACCTGGACCAGGTTTATCCAGGCCCACCTGGACTAACAAACCCCACTGCCTCGTGCCGCTGCTTCCTTCAGTTCTTCCTTCAGGCACAATTTTTAAGCATTTCCTCGATTCCTGAGGACAAAGGAATAATCTTTGGTTACAAAAAAATCTGTAAAAATTCATCCCCAAAGCACAAGGGGAGCCCTGCAGGGCAGTGGGTGGTTATGGATACACAACACATCCCCCAGCCTGCAGCCCTGGTGAGATCCCTCTCCAGATCCGTCAGAATAACAGGAATGACTTCAGCAGCTTTTCTCTCGCTCGCATTGTTCGGATAAAGCCCTTGAGTTAGAATAAAGTCCTGAAGAACCCCCTTGGTGCTGCAGCTTTGTGGCACGGGCTGAGTGTGCACGCAGGGCTGTTCACTCTCCTCTGTAATTTACATCACTCTCTGACCTGTTTAATCACCCGGCGGTGTCAGGAGTTGAAGGCAGTGATCCCATTCCCTGCATGCACATCCCGGGGCACACCCAGGCTTTCATTAAAACCTGAATATTGGAACAGAAGGGATCCTGCTTCAAATCCTGACCCTCTGCCACCCCTGCCTTTCCCCTGGCCTCAGCACTTAGCCTGGAATTAGGGACTCGAGAGTTCAGCACCTGCAGCACAGCCCTTTGTGAGGCCCTGCAGAAGTGATGTGGTAAATTCCACACTGGGAATCAGAATCCCAGACTGGGTTGGGTTGGAAGGGACCTCAAATCCCATCTCATCCCACCCCTGCCAGGGCAGGGACACCTCCCACTGTCCCAGGCTGCTCCAAGCCCCAGTGTCCAGCCTGGCCTTGGGCACTGCCAGGGATCCAGGGGCAGCCACAGCTGCTCTGGGCACCCTGTGCCAGGGCCTGCCCACCTTCCCAGCCAGGAATTCCTTCCCAACACCCGATCCAAAGAGCAGCCAGCATTCCCAGCAATTCCAGATCCACTGGCATTCTCTCCAGCTCTCACACCTGCACCTCCTCTCCCAGTGCAAAACCAGACCAGGAGCAGCAGAACCGAGCAGGCTCCACTGAACCCTTGAGATTCATTCAGGCCGAGAAGGAAAATCTGAACCTACACCAGGATGGAGCTGAAAATCAGGCAGGGAGAGCTCTGGGAAGGTCAGGCTTCCCCAAAAACACCCCATTCACTGACCTGGCATTTATTGATGCCTCAGCTGGAGGCAGCCCACAGCAACTTCGAGTCCTTTCGGGTGGAGATTGACTTAGTGGCACCATAAATTTACGGAAAATGCTTCCCCTGCTCTGTCCAGCCCTCGTTTCCCAACTGCCAGGGAGAGGGAATTGAATTTCACGCCCACAGAGTGGACATGAGCAAAGGCTTGAGCAGGGAGAGGGGATAATTTCTGGATTAAGATTGATTTAAATGATGTTCTGTGATCTTGGGCTTAATGAGTGGAAAGGCCAACATATGTAATGCAGGAAAAGTTCTAAATGATTGCTGTCTTCAAGGGACCATTACAGAAATAAAAAATCCATGTTCAGTAATTATTACAACGGGGTTAATTAAGCAGCCTGGTGCCCCAAATCTCCCTGCAGCAGCCAGCCCTGACCACTCACCCAGATTTCCACTTCCAGGCAGGAAAGAAACACTTTTCCATGGATACTTTTACCCAAAGCTTTCCTGGTGGGGTAGCAGTTCCTTCCTCTCCATTTTTATTTAAATTACCCACCTTTGTGACATCTTTCCTGTTGAAGGAGGTGCATCTGATCCTTCTCAAACATTTAAGCTCAAGGTTTCTGTTGTTTGTGCCAAATCTCTCATCCCAGCAGCTGGGGCAGCTCTCCAGCCTCCAACCAAGATCAAGCAGGAGTCAGGAGGTGTTTCCAAGAGCAGGAGGGGAGTGAGGACAAATTGGGATAAATCAGATTATCCATCCACCCAACCCAATGAAAGAAAACACTGAGCGCTTCTCCTCTCAGCGAGGAATCAGGAGCTGGGATGTCACCCTCAGGCATCGCCTCCTCCTGTAAAAATAAGTCAAATTTCATGGCAAATGGGCAATGTGATCAATAAAAAGCAGTGCCTGAGCTGTGCTGCAGTGACACGTGGGAAGCAAAGAGACTGTGGGCCCAGAAACCTCTGCAGAGAGACGAGATGTCAAAACCCTTCATTTAATTGGGAGAGGGAGAAAGCCAAGGCTGCAGCGCTCTCTCACAGCTCTCACGGTTATTAGAAATAAATCTGGGAGAAACACCAGCACGAAGGATCTGTTCCAGCACTGGGGTTGTTTGTCCTGCTCCAGCCGGGAATCTCCAGCCCTGGCGTGACATCAGCTGGGTGTTGATCAAACTGAGGGGAGATGCTGCAGAAATGCCCCACCCCGAGGGGTCACAGCCCCAGGCAAGTTCTGCCTCGCCCTCATCACAGTCCCCTGGAGGTTTATTCTCCCAGCTCCATTTAGTTTTCCCTTTTTTATTCCTATTTACCACCCTCTGTCCACAGGGCAATGAGACACAGGCTCAGCCCCCGAACCCGTGGCACCAGCAGCACTCGAGTGCCTCGCTCCTCGCGGAGCACACCTGGAATGTGGCTTTCACTTGGAGTGGCCAGAGTGGTCACTTACGGTCACCTCACGGAATCCCTCTCCGGGAGGGAGCCGAACAGGACCTGGATGGGGTTTGAGGAATGGGATTTGAGGAATGAAGCCACAGCTGGCTGAGGGGCACTGCAGCCTCTGGCTTTGGCAGTGGCGCTTCGCTTCGGCTCTGGGAAGGAGGAGCGGAGTTCAGCCCCAGCACAGGGCTCCGGCTGCCAGCCCTCCTCAGGGAAGCTGTTCCCACCTTCAAAAGGCAGAAAGTTCCCATCCTGAAACTCTACAAAGAAAGGGAATACAGGATTTTAGACTGAAGGTTTTATTTATTTCCAGGGATGGGGCAGCCACGGCTTCTCTGGACAAAGCTCTGCCAGGGCCTCCCCACCCTCAGGGCCAAGAATTTCTTCCGTAGAAAGAATTCCCTCTTTTCAAAGACATGCAAATATTTCACACGCACCATTGCCCTTTCCCCTTCCACACTCCACAGCTCCAAGTGGTGGTTGATTTTTTCAATAATACAACTTAATACTCGAGCTCAATGGTTTGGGGTTTTTTTCCAGGCCGTGTAATCCCCTCAGCTTAGCTGTTTAATTAAAAAAAGAGAAGAAAGCAAACATCTGAGCTGCAGTAGGTTCCAGCCTGCAGTGACTCTGTGTGGAGATGGTGTTGCCTCGGAAGAAGCAGGGAATTCTCTGTGCCACTGACTGGAAATGTCTCCCCTCCTGCCAGGCCTGCTCCCCCTTCCTCTGAGGGAGAGGCACTTGAGGAGAAACTCGGAGCAGCTGAAAAATTAATGCACCTGGAACATCCAAACAGCAGCTGGGAGCTTGGGGGTCTGGCAGTGGGGAAAACCTCACAGATTTCTGGGAAAACCACTCAGATGTATGGGAAAACCACTCAGATGTCTGGGAAAACCACCCAGATTTATGGGAAAACCACCCAGATTTATGGGAAAACCACCCAGATTTATGGCCTCTCACACCCCCAGCAGTGCTCCCTGGGGCCAGCTCAGAGCTGCTCAGGTGAAATTCGTGAGGTGCCGCTGCCCCTCTGAACTGCACATCCCCTCACCCTATTTTTCGCCACAAACCCAGAGCCTTTTCCTCAGGAACGTGTCAAGGACAAGGGACTGTGAGGGAAAGGGATGTGCCATTGCTCCGGGATGGAATCTGCTGCTGGACACTGTGGCTCCTCAGGCGTGGGATTCTTGTGTGTGTCCCCCACCCCAAACCTTCCCCCATCCCACATCCCAGGGGATTGTGTGGGGTCAGGTGGGTGTGGCAGGAGGAGCTGTCCCAGTGCTCCCACCGATAATTCCTGCCTGGGAGGGTGGGGCTGGAATTCCCAGAGCAGCTGTGGCTGCCCCTGGGTCCCTGGCAGTGCCCAAGGCCAGGCTGGACACTGGGGCTTGGAGCAGCCTGGGACAGTGGGAGGTGTCCCTGCCCTGGCAGGGGGGGATGGGATGGGATTTAAGGCTCCTTCCCACCCAAACCATTCCAGGATTCCATGGTTCTCGGAAGGAGGGGGCTCACTGGCTTCTCCCCAGCTCCTCCCCACAGCCCCATTCCCTTCCTGGTGACCCCGTGGGGCTTTCCCCCGTTCCAGCTCTGGGAGGACATCACCATCCTGGGCATCTCCGTGGAAAAGGCTTTTCCTGTCATGTCATCCATGTCTAAAGGACAGCAAGAGCCTGAATTCCCAGCAGCGTGTCACTGCTGGCTGCTGGCCCTGGAAGTTTTGCAGCTCAGCTTTCTAGAATAAACCCAAGTTCCTGAAATTGCGGCTTTCATTGAGAGAAAATTTTAATTTGTCTTCATTAATGATGTGTGTGCTTAGTGAGTGACCTACATTTCCATTACTGAAGGGAGTAATATATTTTTTCTCTTAGCTGGAAGGTACCAAGGTATTTTCATTTTCCTCTTTAATCCTGGGAATGGGTTAGGCCGTAGCTGGATGCAGAGACTCAAACCTACCGAGCTCCTGCTGCAATGGGCTCACAGCTTTGGGAATTCCAGCACTTGCATTCCCACAATTTTTGTCTGCACGAGGCAGATAATTCCTGACAGAAGGATCAGAGACAGTGGCCAGGCTGTGTGTGCTCCAAAATAGATCCCATCTCTCCAAAATTCCTTCCCAATATCCCACCCATCCCTGCCCTCTGGCAGTGGGAAGCCATTCCCTGTGTCCTGTCCCTCCATCCCTTGTCCCCAGTCCCTCTCCAGCTCTCCTGGAGCCTCTTTAGGCCCTGCAAGGGGCTCTGAGCTCTCCCTGGATCCTTCTCCTCTCCAGGGGAACATTCCCAGCTCTCCCAGCCTGCCATCCTCACCTGGGTACCCAAGGGCTGGGGCAGAGGTGGCAGCCAGGAGCAAATCGTCCCTCAGGGCTGGGGACACCTGTGGGGTGCAGGGCCACGGAGCAGAGCTGAGGATGGGGTTGTTTTCCAGGGAATTCACTCCTGAGGTGCCTCTGGGGCTCTCAGAACCCACCCCCAGCACCCCCAGCACCTCAGCCCCTGCCAGGGCCGGGCAGCTCCCTGCTCACTTCCACACCCTTAAAGCACAAAAAGGGAAGAAAACTCCGACTCAGGCTCCCTGCTGCCATCCGGGAACCCTTCTCCCTCATTTCCTTTCATGACTTTGAAGCCTTGTGCTGCGAATCTTTAATTAAACCCACATTTTTCAATATTCAAGGATGCTGCCAGAACATTTTCAGCTGTGTCCTTCCACGGGAGCCCTGAGAAGCCTTTTAAGTATTTAGGATTGGCCTTCCATTTCCATTCTTAAAAGGTATTTTACGTCCTTTCTTCTTTCAGATTTAGGCTCCAGGCACTCCTACAAGTTTTTTTTTTTCCCCCCTCAGTGATGCAGCCTTAAAAAAAAAAAAAGAATAATTCCCAAGTTTCTGCTTTCCACTCAAGCCTTGTTTTTCTCAGCCGTCTCCTTGGGCCGGCTGCGCTCTTTATGCAAATTTCCCGTGATTATGCAAAGAGATCTAATTAGATGGATTGATACCGTCATATCAACAACTGCTTGGCAGTCCCCAGGACATGGGCGTGCCAGGCAGGGGCAGCGTCCCAGGCTGGCCCCGGGGATGCGCCTCGCCTGTGCCATTGCTCCCGGGGCAGGGCTGGCTCCCCGCGCCGCCTGCCCTGGATCAGATCCCTTCCACCACAGCTTTCCCTGGCCGTGCTGGTGAGCTGCGCCTTTCGCAGCTGCCTTCGATGCTGCCGAGGTGAGCAGGGGGTGCTGGGCTGCTGTGCCCGCTCGGGGAGCTGTAGCTGCGCTGCCACGGAGCCAGATTTCCTGGGAAAGGGCAGCTCTGGGGGTTACAGGCTGAGGGCACTCGAGGCTCCCAGGGAAAGAGGAGCTGGCTGTGCCCAGGTCACGCCCGTGAAGCCTGTTCCCTGGACGTGCTGCTCTCCTGCCTGGGAGGAGCTGGGAGGCTCTAAACACCTCTGGCAGATCCCACACATCGGGGCAAAAAGGGAATTTCTTTGTTGTAGGATCCCCGACTGGTTTGGGTTGGAAGGACCTTAAATCCCATCTTGCTCCGTCCCCCTGCCGTGGGACACCTTCCACTGTCCCAGGGTGCTCCAAGCCCCGTCCAGCCTGGCCTTGGACAATGCAGGGATGAACTCTGAGGGATAAAGCCCTTCCCTGGCATCACCTGGGGGCCAAGCCCAGGACGGGATCATGAGGAACCTCACCCCATCCCCCTGCAGTCACCCCCTGGAATGCCCCAGCCCATTCCAGGGGTTCAAGGGAAGGCAGCTGGGGTCACCCTGGGCAGTGAGAGGGGGAAACACCCAAATTCTCAGAGGGTTCAGTAACAACCCTGACTTGCCAGCTGCAGAACAGTCAAGCTGAACAAGGTCCTTGGCGAATTTTAAACCCTCCAAAGGAAGGCTCTTTGCAAACTTGCACTTATCCAGACACAACAAGGCACTGACTGGGATTTTTTTACGATGTATTTTGAGAAGACGAAGTCGGGAGAAGAAGGAGAGAGAGAGAGAAAGAGAGAGAAAAGGCAGAGACGAGGTGGAGAATCTCCCCCCTAAATCCAGTGTGGTCTTGTTGTCCACAGAAATTGGATTCATCACCCCTCGTGCAACAGGGAAATAATTCCACACTGGAGAGAGACCTCGGTTGGGTATTTCAGAGCTGGGAGCTCAGTGGTGCCCCACAAACCAAGCACGGATTTTTTACTATTTATGCTTTTTTTAGCCCACGGAGGAATTGCTGTTCATTGGCTGCAAGCGACACAGTTCTCTCATTAATTAGCATTAATGATCCTGTTAATGATCCTGTCCCTTCCCAGGCTGATTAGTCCCATGCTCAGTGTTCCTCTTGCTCTGGGTCGTGGTTTCCTGGGCCAGGGTCACAGACGCCCCTGCTGGAGCTCCCTTTCCCCACTCAGAGCTGATTTCGGTGCCTGAGTTGTCCTTATCAGCTTCATCCTCGTCCTGGGAGTTCTGCCAGCTGTCCTCGTGGCCCTTAAATCCTGCATTCCCTGTTGTGGCAGGACGTCTCCCCCCCCCCCACTTCTCTCTCTACAAGATAGCTGGTGCATAAAGAGATAACCCAGAGGCTGAAAGGCCCAGCAGGGGGTCATCCCTGGCGCCAAAAGGGCTCAGACATCAGCTAAGAATCCACACCTTAGTCTAGAAAGCCGATGTGGGGAAAAGATAAAGGAAATGTTTCTGACTGAGAGACACTGTTTTACAAACTATAAAAGATACACGAACTGTCACAGAGGCAGAAGCCTCTACACACACACCCTGAAAGTGTGGGAGACTTCTCCCCAGAATCCGGACGCAGGTTTTGTGGTTACTTCTTCGAAGGTTGAGTGAAAGGACGTGTGCCTTATCAGCAATTGGATGGTAAGATACATTGATTCCTGGTTATATCATTTCTTCGCTAGCTGTAATTGGGACGGTACCTTACCGTGCACTGTATGTTAACCTACTAGTAGTTCTTTTTCAATTTTGTCCTTATTCCTGTGTAGTATATAGTCTGTACTAAGTCTTATGTCTGTCAGTTTTCTGTCTATTAAATAAATAATTCATTCTATAATAGCCCGAATCAGCCATTATTAAAGAACTTGCGAACGAGAGTGGGTTTTGGGGTGCTGGCCGCCTCAGTAAAGTTACTGCCTGCTGCCAGAGGCCTGGGCAAAAGGCAAGGGCTTATCTAAACTCCCACATCCATTCGTAACACCTGTGCCCACTCCCCGTGCCTCGTCCTGCTTCCCAAGCTTTGTTCGCCTCCCCCCCGAGCCCGGATCACTGGAACACGCCCAGCCTGGACCTCACAGGGCAGTTCCACCCCGAGTCATTTGCTTCTCCAGCACCCGGCCATCACTTAGAGCTCGTGGGCTGCTCTGTTCCGTGGATTAAATCTCCCTCCTTGCTGATTAGGCTGGAAAATACACAAAGATCAAGCATTAAACACCCCCCTGAAGAAAATGTGACGTCTCCCACGTTTTGCAGCATTCCCAGCTGGTTGTTTTGAGGCAGTCAAGGTTCCTCTGGTCTCCTACGCCCCCTCCCCTTGCTGGGAGCTGCTGAGTGCTCCCAGGCCCCTGCTGGACACAGGGCTTTGCTCCTCCGTTCATTGCCAGAGCATTTTCCTTTTCCTCAGTTCCTCAGTGTTTGAGCCCCTGGTTTAATCCAGCACTGCTGGATGCCCCTTCCCACTCCCCGAAATTCAGCACTGCTGGATGCCCCTTCCCACTCCCCGAAATTCACCTCTGTGCCGCCCCTTCCCCTGCAAAAGGACAGAGATTCTCGGAGAGGCTTGGAAACCCATGGATGGGGAGAAGGTCAGCACTGCTGTGAATAGATTTCCCTCTTCATTCCCATGACGGGAAGATCACCCAGGGATGGAGCAGCGCAAGGCTCTGCAATCCCTGCGAGGGGAGGCGCAGGAAAAACCTGCCTAAACAAACTCCAGGTGTGCCTGGAGAGGCAGCTCAGCTGCACCTCGGCCCTCTCCCGCTCCCTGCATCCCTGAATTTTAGCGCATCACAGTTAAATATTTGTGTCTGACAATGGAAGGATGAAAGGGTGCAAAAGGAGCTCGGTCCTCTGCGCTGTGCTCGGGGTGTGAGAGCCAGGGAGGCACCGGAATGTCCCTGGAATCTCCAGGATGGGGCAGGGGAGGGATCAGGCCAGGACTGACAAATGACCCCGGGAGGGTGAGAGAGAAGCTCCTGATTCCCACAGAGGCCTAAAGAAATGAGAAGAAATAAATAAAGAAATGAGAATTAAATAAAGAAATGAGAAGAATTAAATAAAGGAAATGAGAAGAATTTAAAAAGGAAATGAGAAGAATTAAATAAAGAAATGAGAAGATTGAAATATTACCTGCCCTGGAAAGCTGCTCATCACCTACCTGAGGAAATAAAGAGAATAAAGATAAATATGCTGCATAAGGGAAACGTCGGGCCTGGAGCAGAGCTGGCATTTTCCCAGGACAAAGCAGGAGGAAAAGCTCAAGGAAAGGCAGAAGAAACTGCTAAAAAGTGTCTCCAGCTTAAAGCCACGTTTCTTAGTGCCTCTTATTATCACTCCTTAAATACTCACACTTTACTCCAGTGCTGAAGAGCATCCAGCTTTTCCTCCACGAGGAGGAGGCTTCCCAGCTCCTCGTTCCCAGCACATTCCCTGGGCATGTTTCTGATTGCTGTCCCAGCGTTGCTAATGAGAATATTTGACGAAATTAACTGAAATTGGTCCCCACTCTTGTCTCTGAGAAGCTCCACAGGTAACTCCCTGCAGCCCGTGGCTTCCGCTGGCAGCGTTTTTCATCTCTCCTGCAGGCAATTATTCATCTCCTCGGTCCGATCATGGCTCTCGTTATTATCCATCCTCTCCTGTCTGAGCAGTAATGTCCCATCTGTGCAGTGGCAACTGCTCCATTCCCTCCTTCCCGGCACTTAGCACAAGCCATCCCTACTGGAAATGCAGATGATGGCTGTGCTGTGTCTGTGCTCTCTGAGCTGGGCCTGGCCATTTAACTGACCCTGCAATCCTGTCCATCCCCTCCACTTCTCCCTTTACCCCTTGTTGCCCTCGTGAACTTTGGGATTCGGTGTTTCGTTTCCTTCAAGGAGCACAGCTGAGCCTGCCCTGGGGCTCCCAGCATTTCCCTCTGCATTTCCTGGATTTGAGGGTCAGTCATTTCCTCCATTCATTGCAGATTTATTCCTCATCCCTTTCTGGGATGGAGTCATTACCCCGAGACCCAGTTCTGCACGGTTCTGGTACTGTGGATTCAAGCGAATCGGGGATTTATCCATATCCAGCTACCTGAGTTCTGCCAAATTTCCCAACAAACCCTCGGAATTCCTCGGTTTGTCCCTTTGAAATTCCAGACTTGGCTGAGGGTTTGGGCTCTTTGGCAGCATCTCCTCCCCCCTGCCCTTCTAATCCCTTGGGACTCAGTGATTGAACCTGATCTGACCTGTGAGTGTTCAGTTCGGGGCTTTTGCTCACAAAACCAGAGGATTCTGTACAATCCTCTCCTCCCTGCTTGCCCAAGCACTGCACACATCCTTATCTGCTCTTGAGCAGCTGCCTGCCAGCTGAAGGAATCGCTGGGCTGCTCTGCTCTGAAGCCTTGTTGGCTCACCATTCCTGCCACAGCTTCTGGGGTTTATTTATCCAGGGGAAGATCAAGTCCCTGCTGCTGATTTGATTCTCACTTATCCCCGGGAGGGGAATAAATGGACATATTCCCACCCTCCATTCCCTCCCTGAGGGCCAGGAGCAGCTTCCTCTGATATTTCACTGTTTCCTCTGCTTTCCCTGCCTTTTTTTTAACCTTCTCCTTCCACCCCCCCCAGCCCCTTTTCCTCAATCAGTGCTGTTTGTTATTAGGGTTTGATTATCCCGTCCCTGGAGCATGAAATCAGGGCAACACAATGAGAAATATCACAGGGGGGAATGTTAAAGTATCAAATGCTTAATGCTCCTTCAATATTTTAAAAAGAATATTCTGACTGGAGGGAGCAGAGGCTGCTGGCAGGGCTCCTTTGAATTAATGCTGCTTAAATATGCCAAATTCTCCTTTGATCTTATTAATTCCAATCACAAACCGAGTGCAGCTTTCAATCTGAGTGGGTTTTTTTTTTTTCCCTGGAAAAGATCAAAATACATCTTGTGTCCAGCAATTAAGCAGTTTGTTTCTGAACTCCACCAAGTTTAATATTCCACTTGAAACGCAAGGGTAGGAAGGCAATTAATAAGAAGTGTATTAACCGTGATTTATGCTGAGCTTAAACGCTTGGCAGCGAGGCTTTAATGGGATTTTGACTTATTTAAGGGGTTAGGAAAAGCGGGAAGGCAGGGAGGAGGTGCTTGGGGTCTGGAGCTTCCTCCAGCCTGCAGGACTTGCTTCCAAAATTTCAAATATGAAACCAGAGCCTTGCACTGCAGCTCTCCTGGTGTGGTATTTCCGTGTGCTTTCACCCGGGACCTTCAGTGCTTTGTGCATGATGGAAACGCTCCCGTTGCAAATCCCTGATGGAAAAGGCCTTTCCCTGCCCAGGTGTTCCCGGCTGGAAGCTCTGCCCCAGCTCAGCCTCTGCCCTCAGAGCCGTCGCTTTCCTTGGCTTTCTCCTCAGGAAAGAGCAAGTGGAGCCCTTTGGAGGAAGTGGGAACACGAAATCCAAGAATATTCATTTACCTGGCAGCCTCCAAGCCAGGAGGGAACACTGGGGAATTTATTCCCACTCCCTTCCCAGCACGATCCGGGGGCTGTAATTTGGCTTTTTCCTGGAGCCCTTGGATGAGCTGAGCTCCAGCAGGAAGGGCTGGAAGTGTTCCCACCCGTGCTGTGAGCAGGGCAGGGGAGGGCTCACATTCCCACCTCATGGGGCTTTGTCCCCACAGCCCCTGCAGAGCCCAGCAAGGAACACCCTGCTCCCCTGGGCATTCCCAATCCCTGTGCTCCCCTGGGCATTCCCAATCCCTCTGCTCCCCTGGGCATTCCCGATCCCTCTGCTCCCTTGGGCATTCCTGACCCCTCTGCTCCCCTGGGCATTCCCGATCCCTCTGCTCCCCTGGGCATTCCCAATCCCTGTGCTCCCCATCCCTGTGCTCCCCTGGGCACTCCCAATCCCTGTGCTCCCCATCCCTGTGCTCCCCTGGGCATTCCCCATCCCTGTGCTCCCCTGGGCATTCCCAATCCCTCTGCTCACCTCGGCGCTCCCNTTCCTGATCCCTCTGCTCCCCTGGGCACTCCCCATATCCCTGTGCTCCTCGGGCACTCCCGATCCCTGTGCTCCCCATCCCTGTGCTCCCCTGGGCATTCCCAATCCCTCTGCTCCCCTGGGCATTCCTGATCCCTCTGCTCCCCTGGGCACTCCCCATATCCCTGTGCTCCTCGGGCACTCCCGATCCCTGTGCTCCCCATCCCTGTGCTCCCCTGGGCATTCCCAATCCCTCTGCTCCCCTGGGCATTCCTGATCCCTCTGCTCCCCTGGGCACTCCCCATATCCCTGTGCTCCTCGGGCACTCCCGATCCCTGTGCTCCCCATCCCTGTGCTCCCCTGGGCATTCCCAATCCCTCTGCTCCCCTGGGCATTCCTGATCCCTCTGCTCCCCTGGGCACTCCCCATATCCCTGTGCTCCTCGGGCACTCCCGATCCCTGTGCTCCCCATCCCTGTGCTCCCCTGGGCATTCCCCATCCCTGTGCTCCCCTGAGCATTCCTGATCCCTGGGATTGCTCCCGGGATGGGGAAGGAGCTCTGGGATTTGCTTGGCTCCTCCTCAAAGCAGCTTTTCCGTGGCACAGCAGCAGCACCTGGGAGCTGCTGAGGTGCTTTTCCAGTGGAGTTGGTTGTGCAGGAAAACCGACTGGGAACATCTCCTGCTGTTCTCCTGGTGCTCCCGGCAGGAGAATTCCCCTGGATAGAGACCTGGAACCAAAGAATTACAGAATCATTAAGGCTGGAAAAGACCTCCAGGATGATCAAATCCTGATCACCATTTGCCCACTAAACCGTATCCCAAAGTGCCACATCCACTCTTTGGACACCTCCAGGGATGGGCACCCCAAACCTCCCTGGGCAGTTCCAAGGCCTGAGCACCCTTTCCATGGGGAAATTCCTGCTGCTGCCCAACCTGAGCCTCCCCTGGCCCAGCCTGAGGCCGTTCCCTCTCCTCCTGTCCCTGTTCCCTGGGAGCAGAGCCCGACCCCCCCAGCTGCCCCCTCCTGTCAGGGAGTTGTGCAGAGCCACAAGGTCCCCCCTGAGCCTCCTTTTCTCCAGGCTCAGCCCCTTCCCAGCTCCCTCAGGAATTCTCCAGCCCCTTCCCAGCTCCATTCCCTTCCCTGGACACGCTCCAGCCCCTCCAGGTCTCTCTCACCATGAGGAGCCCAGAGCTGGACACAGGAGCTGAGGTGAAGCAGAACCTGTCGTTCCTGTCCCTCATCCTTGCACTCCCTCAGCTGCCACCCATCCCCTCCGTGCTGGAATCTTCTCCAGTAGGTCCAGCCCCCTCCAGACAATCCCCGATCCCAACAGGAGCTCATCCACCCCCCGTCATCGCCAGACCAGCTCCGGATCCGTGCCCTGCCCTGCCCAACCACACGCGTTCATTCTTTCACGAAGTTCAGCCACAGCTGGGATTTGTGTTCGGGGGTTTCCCCTGGCTGCTGACTCTGCGGTGTTCCCATAAAGCTCAGGAGCTCGTGGGGTGCTGCAATGAAGCTGGAAAGCCGCGTTTTTCCAACGATGGGGCTCCTTATGCAGTGTGGTGGCGGCATTTTAAAAAACCAGATGTTCAGGCAGCTCCGGAGGAGCCCAGGACGCTGTGAAGTTGGTGCCTGTCATAAACGATAATATTTTATTTAACTCCGGGTAAAACTCAGCTGACGAAGATACTTTATGGACACCTGTTAATGGGAATGGGAGCCATGGATCCTCCCTAAGGCAGGGAACAAATCCCGTGGGCCGGCTGTTCCACAAGGAATCTCTTTGGAGCTGGGTTTGTCGTCTCACCCAACAGCTTCATCTGGGGGACAGGTTCTTCCCATGCTCTGTTTGTGCTGGATATCTGATTCACTGCTAAACACAGTAATTTCTGCTGGAAAAAATCATGGAATCCCAGAATGGGTTGGGTTAAAGGGACCTTAAAGCCCATCCAGTGCCACCCCTGCCATGGCAGGGACACCTCCCACTGTCCCAGGCTGCTCCAAGCCCCATCCAACCTGGCCTGGAACATTTTAAGAGAGCTGGAGAGGGACTGGAGACAAGGGATGGAGGGACAGGACACAGGGAATGGCTTCCCACTGCCAGAGGGCAGAGATGGATGGGATATTGGGAAGGAATTCCTGGCTGGGAGGGTGGAGAGGGGCTGGGATGGAATTCCCAGAGCAGCTGTGGCTGCCCCTGGATCCCTGGCAGTGTCCAAAGCCAGGTTGGACATTGGGGCTGGGAGCAGCCTGGGACAGTGGGAGGTGTCCCTGCCATGGCAGGGGTGGGATTGGATGGGATTTAAGGTCCCTTCCCACCCAAACCCTCTGGGATTCTGTGACCCTCACACTGAAACCCCCACAGTGACACCAACCACAACACCAGCAGTGGCTCTGAGGGATGTGCAGGACTGTCCCCAGGAAAGGAGATGGGAAGAACGAGGACTGTCTGTGCCACCTTTTCCTGACAGGAAAAGAAGAGGGCATGGGAATGGAAAACATGGAATTAAGCAGCTGATTTGGCACTAAATTCAGTGCGTGCTGTGATGTGAGCTCACAAGCCCCGTGCGCTGTGAGGGGGGGACTGTGCTGGAGCCCTGTGGACACAGAGGGACAGCCCGGGGACATCCTGCCTGGTGTTGATGCCTCAGGTTCTGGCTTTTATGTTTTTAAATCCTGCCCTGCCCAGTGTGGGACTCTGGAGTTCCTTGGAGCCTGTTGGCTGCTGCTCCCTTGTGCCAGACAGACACAACAAAGCCTCTCCCAGCTCCTTGTTCAAGGACACTCAGGCTGTCCCAGGCCCAAAAGGTGCAAACCAGGGCCTCTGGAGAGGGGGAGAAATGGAAGAAATTCCATCATCAGCTCAAGTTTGAATTGGCCAATTTCTGCTGATCTGCAAATGAACCAAACCTATCAAAGTGTGAAGAACTCGTGACTCGGGGCCCAGCTTGGGGTCCAGCTTGGATGTGGCCTTTGGCTCCCCAGGGTGCACCTTTGAAGGCCTTTCAGATCAATATCCACCTTTATTCCCTCACTCCTGCCTGGCCTCTGTGTCTGGGTAGCCCCCAAGGCATCAATGTGGAGCAGGGGGAGCCGGGAGGAGGCCGGGCAGGAGCAGCCGCTGGGAGGGAGGTGCTGCTCCTTCCAGGTTCCCTTGGCCTGAGGAGCGCTTTGCTCATGGAATTCCCTGGAGCACGGAGCATTCCTTTCGGGACAGTCTGGCCTTCCTTCCCAAAGTGTCCCTAATGCAGAATTCCTTCGGCCCCCAGGGGTGGCTCCTGCTCCCACCCTGCTCCATCCCTGGGGAGGCTTTGGGGTCCGAGCTCAGAGCAAAGCCCAGCTGCTCCTGAGGGGGATTTGCTCCTTCCAGCTGGCCATTGCTGCGTGACTCGAGAGCACCACGAGACTACAGAACGTCCTTTCCTCTTTGGGGTTTTTAATTAACGTTTCTATCATCGAGCTTAATTAGCACAGCTCTGGCTTCCATCTGCTTTTCCCTGTTGCAGCCTGCTGCCGACACTTTGCTGCGCCGTCCTGGGGAACCACGAACGAGCCAGCGGGAGCCACAGGACCTTGGGGACGAGGGAACGCCGCTCCTTGGAGCTGCTGGTTTATTCCCCGTGTCCCCTGGGGGTGGTGGTGGCCCTGTGGCAGCGGGAGCCACAGGACCTTGGGGACGAGGGAACGCCGCTCCTTGGAGCTGCTGGTTTATTCCCCGTGTCCCCGGCGGGTGTTGGTGGCCCCGTGACGTGCTGGGAGCGCCGGTCCGGCTGAGTTGTCTCTCAGAGCCGGTCTGGATCCCTTCCACTCGGGATGAGCTTGATCCCATCAGCCGGGGCCTCGGGTGGCAGCCACGTCACGGAATGTGCCGCCGGCCCTGCGCAGGGACGGGCCGGGACAGAGCAGCTCGTGTGCAGCGACCTTTTCACTCTCCCGGCGGAGATGGAAGTGCCAGCAAGGCTCCTGTGAGCGTAGCAGCTCCTGACAGGTGACCCGAGGTGTCGGCTCCCTTCGCCTCCCGTCAGCCCAGGAATTCCACGGATGCCCCAGGACGCCACTCCCGGAGCTCGGGCGTCCTCTGCCCACAGAGCCCTCACCCGCAGCTCCAGCCTGGTTCTGCCACGGTCCCTGTCCCTCACAGCCACCCCTGCTGTGCTGCCACCCCTGCTGACAATTCCCGGGAATCCCCAGGAAAGGGGGGTCTGAGGGCCAGCTATAGAACCATGGAATCCCAGAGTGGTTTGGGTTCAGAAGGACCCTAAAAAACACCCAGTGCCACCCCTGCCATGGCAGGGACACCTCCCACTGTCCCAGGCTGCTCCCAGCCCCAATGTCCAGCCTGGCCTTGGGCACTGCCAGGGATCCAGGGGCAGCCACAGCTGCTCTGGGAATCCCATCCCAGCCCCTCTCCACCCTCACAGGCAGAATTCCTTCTCAATATCCCATCTATTTTTACCCTCCTTCCCTTCCTAAGGGACACATTCCCACCCCTTTTCCCTCTGCTGGGAGCCAGGGCCTTTCCTGATACCCAAGCTGGGCCTCACACACCAAAACCAGCCCAGCTGAGCTCGAGGTCACACAATCTCCAAAGGTTCTCATTTCTCTGCTGCGACCTCAGTTCCTTAAAGCCAACACCCACATCCCCCTGTGGCTCCGGGGATGGAGAGGGGCACATTCCAGCTTTGGCAGAGCCCCTGGGATGAGGGAACCTGGGTGGGGTGGGATGGGATGGGATGGGATGGGA
>VZTE01001275.1:150258-168897 GCA_013397775.1 Eulacestoma nigropectus
GGGATGGGATGGATGGAATGGGATGGGATGGGATGGGATGGGATGGGATGGGATGGATGGAATGGGATGGGATGGCTGTGGGATCACACTCCTGCCATGGATCCTCTGCCTCCAGCAGGCAGCACGGAGGAGCCCAGCGCTGAGGATGCCCCAATTCCCAGCTGGACACTGGAGATGTGCCCTGTGGGACACCAGGGGGTCAGGATGGCCCAGCCCCATCCATGGGGTCCCTGTGCACACCGGGCTGGCAGCAGGAATGGGATGAATGGGATGAATCCCACCCCGCTCCCTCCTCCCTCCACCCGCGAGGCTCCATCCGTGCTGCTTCCCCATCTCCACGGCAACCACCCCGCTCCGATCAGCCAGTGGCAGCGAGAAGCTGGAGGACACTTAGGAAATTCGTGTAAAATCGTTCCTGCTCCCCCGGTTTGCTCCGTTCCACCGGGTGAAAACGCCTCCTGCTCGCGCGGCGGTGGCACGGGGGCGCGGGGAGTGTGGGGGCTGTGGCTTGGCTGCTTTCCCTGCAGCAAGCCCGGGTGAATTCCGAAATCCCCGAGCGCTCGCAGGCACGAGGAAGGCAGGTTTTATTCAGGTCATTACAGAAAGCCTCCGTTAACTCACCTCGAGAGCAGCGCACACCAGAATGGAAACACGGCTCTGAGCTGCCTGGGTCTGCTCACGGAGCAGCTCGTGGCTCACGCCACAGATTTTTAGGAGGAAAATCGGTCGTTGGAAAGGTTTCTTATTGCTTCTTGGCTGTTCCCGGGACTCCAGCACACACTGAGCATGCCCTGGCACTCTCGGAGTGCCCGACACGGAGACGGAGGCTGGTGCTCCATGACAGATCCTGGAATCTCTGGGGCTGGAAAAGCTCTCTGGGAGCACCAGGCCCAGCCACTCCCCAGCACTGCCACGTCCCCAAGTGCCACAACAAGGTGAGATGGCCCTGCAGCCCCCTCCTGGCTGGGCACACCCTTCCTGGGGTCAGAGATCCTGTCACAAGTTCCGAGCTCTTGGAACAGCCCTGGCTTCCATTTTCCAAATATTCCTGCTTGAAGCACCAAAGCCGCAGGATCTCCCTCCACCTCTCCTTTGCCTCCTGGACAATTCAGGCTCCCCAAGGCTGGGCACCTTTCCTGGAAGCACAGGAGGTCCCACTTTGCTGCTGGATGGGCACCAATCCGTCCCGGGCTCCGTCTCTCCTGTGTGAGGTGAAACCCAGCAGGCAAATCTGAAATCGATCTTCTGTTTACTGGTGCGTGGCTGGGTTTGATTTGTGCCTCGCTGAGGCAGTCGGGAATCAGGATTTTGTCCACCTTTAGATGAATTTCTGGGAAGTGTGGAGCGGGAGGAGGGTGGGAAGCACGTGGCAGGGCCACAGCTCTGGACACGGACCCTTCAGCCAACGAGGTGGCCATGGGTCCAGCTTTCAATCTGCAAACTCCAGAGACCCACAAGGCTCCTGAAGGCTGAAGGAATTAAACACCTGTTAAAAGCCTGAGCTTTGGGAAGGGTGATGAACTGATGGCTCTGAATTCCCCCTTGGACGGAGAACGAGGCCCATCTCAGGCCCTGCCAAAGGCCAACTCGGTGCTTCAGACGTGGAAGCAACATCAAAAGAGAGAAAATAAATAAAAGCCGGGGGAGGTTGGATATGGGGAAAATTCCTTCCTGGAAAGGGCTCTCCAGCCCTGGCACAGCTGCCCAGGGCAGGGCTGGAGTCCCCATCCCTGTTGGGATTTCAAATCCCTGTGGATGTGGCGCTTGGGGACGTGGTCGGTGTGGCCCTGGCAGTGCTGGGGAAGGGTTGGGCTGGATCTTCTTAAAGGGATTTTCCAACCTAAACAATTCTGTGATTCCATCAATCCCAAGTCCCGTCAGAATAATGGCCCTGGGACGTCCCCGGAGCTTTGCTGAAGGTGACACCCGAGCCCGGACGTCCCCCAGGGTCCCGCTGCGGCATCCAGACCCTGTCCCACCAAAACGCAGGGTGGGGAACAAACGGGAACAGTCCTGGGCTCGGAGGGAAAGCTGCCAGCTGCTGGGAGGCTCCTGCAGGTGGGAAGGGTGATCCGTGGGGAGCGGGAAGCACAGGGCAGCTTCCCTGCTGCAACAGGAGCTCAGGAGGGGAAGAGCACTGCTGAGGTGTTTTTCTGCTGCCAGAGCCAAAAAGAACCAGCACTGTTCATTGCTGGAGCCTGCTGAACTGCA
Source organism: Eulacestoma nigropectus (assembly GCA_013397775.1). Taxonomy (NCBI): domain Eukaryota; kingdom Metazoa; phylum Chordata; class Aves; order Passeriformes; genus Eulacestoma; species Eulacestoma nigropectus. The sequence goes on from VZTE01001275.1 coordinate 152,470, forward strand.
AACAAGGCCGTCAGCCTGACCTGCTCTTTTTTACACTCTATTTATATTTATTTTTTTTTCCCATGGAGTCTCTTTTGAATCCTGTGGCACACGGAATAACAGGGACCTCGGGGTGTTGCACAGCCAGCTCCACAATGAGCTGCTCCGAGCACGTTTCTTCGGAATTTTAGAGGGGTAAGAGGCAGAACTTCTCTGTTTTGAAGCTTCCTTTCAGTGCTTTCAGACATGGACTCACCTTTCTGCTCGGGAGCTTCCCCATATCCGATGGGATAAGCCCGGAACCGGAGCGTGCCCAGGCTCAGCCCTCTATGGAAAAGAAATGTCATTAAATCGTTCCCTTTCCTCTCCCTCTGTGGTTTGCTGACCCTGGAGATGCTGCTGAGGGGGGGATTAGTGCAGCCTGTGCACCCCGGGCTGCGGGAGGGGAATCCCTGATCCGGGCTGGGAGAGCTGAGCAGGGCAGAGGAGGGGTCAGGACAGGGAATCCAGCCTTGGAAAACCTGGCTCCGATGGAAGAACAGAGCCTTGGCTGACATTTGTGGTGGATCCTGGTCCCATCCTCTCAGAATCCCGGGATCACTGAGGTTGGAAACCCCTCCAGGATCATTGAGTCCAAGCTGTGACCAATCCCCGCCTTGTCCCCAGACCAGTGTCCAGTCCCTCCTCGGACACCTCCAGGGATGGGCACCCCAAACCTCCCTGGTGCTCCAGGCAGGAGAATTCCCCTGGGATAGAGACCTGGAACCAAAGAATTACAGAATCATTAAGGCTGGAAAAGACCTCCAGGATGATCAAATCCTGATCACCATTTGCCCACTAAACCGTATCCCAAAGTGCCACATCCACTCTTTGGACACCTCCAGGGATGGGCACCCCAAACCTCCCTGGGCAGTTCCAAGGCCTGAGCACCCTTTCCCTGGGGAAATTCCTGCTGCTGCCCAACCTGAGCCTCCCCTGGCCCAGCCAGAGTTGAAGTTTGAGAAGGATCACAAATATCTGACCAGGTTTAGATGTTTTCAGTGCAGATGTGAACCCAGAACTGGCCTGATTTCTCCAGATGTTCCTCTCACCCTTGGGAGCTGCGGCACTGAGGGACTCTCAGGGAGGGTTCTTGGGGTTTGCTCCTCCCTGGATAATTTTCTTTGCCTTGGAAGTTGGAATTTATTACCTACAACGAACAGAAGAAGCAGCAAACAGGAGAGGCATCCATCATGTGCCCATCACATCTCTCCAAACCCCATTCTCCTCTCATTCCCAGTAAATAACCTGCAAAATTATGTGAAAATAAAACCCCATCATAATAAAAGTGACTTTTTTAGGCAGTTGGCAAAGCAAATTTCCAAGCAAGAAAAATAGAAGCCTGGGAAATAACTCAATATTCAAGATACCAGCCCATCTTCATCAGCCTGTGTTACCAGATTAAGCTGTCAATGGAAAATCTTGATTTAAGGCTTTTTTTCAGAAGTGCTGTGACTTAGATATTGCAATTTCCCAGCAAATAAAGTCGTACACAGGGATAAATCAGCCCCTTCTCTCAAAACATTTGCTCAGGGATTTAATTTGAAAGCTGAATGGCTTATGGCATTTATTATCAGCTCATTGAATGACAAGTTTAAACTTCAGTTAAATATTCAGGCTGCTTTTAATACGACATTTTCACTGCTCGTGTGCAGCAAAGTCTATTTACTATTCCCAGAACAAAGTTCAAGTGTGGGGAAACAAGCCCAGGAAGAAGAAGTGGAATATTGAGGAGTGATGAGTTTATTTTAACTGCTCTGCCAGCTACTTTTAAGAACAATCACTCACTAAAATATTGGGGCTTGGGAAATTTTGCTAAATTGGGGCAGAGAGGGTCATTAAGATGGGTTGGAATTTCCCCAGGCCCCCATGGCTGTTCCTGCCCTGTCAATCCCCCGTGAGAAGGAGTAGGCTCCATCCAGAATATTTCACGTATTCCCACAGGATCACATCCTGGGATCGTGCCCATAAACTGCTAAACTTCAAACAAATCCATCCTTTTCCCGTCGGGAGCTGTTCTTTATTTTAACGGATGTCAGAAACTTTCTTCTGCTTCTCAGCCTGGACTTATCCACGGACACTTCAAATCCTCCCGTCCTTGTGGCAGCCCTGTCCTTCAGGATAAATCCTTCCCTGGTGTCCAGCCCTCAATTTCTCCAAGGCAATCCCACCCCTCCCAGTGCCTGCTTGGCTCATCCCATCAATCCCCACTTTCAGCCTCCCCCCCAGGGGAGAAACTCAGTTTGGGTCTGGTTTCGGCAGAATTAACTTGGACTGGACACGAGGAGAACACCAAAGCTGCTGGGCCAGCTCAGCACCCGAGCTCCTGCCACCTCAGGGCTTGGGATGGAGTTTTCATGGAATTCTGGAATCGTTTGGGTTGGGAGGGAGCTTAAATCCCACCCAGTGCCACCCCTGCCATGGCAGGGACGCCTCCCACTGTCCCAGGCTGCTCCCAGCCCTGTCCAGCCTGGCCTTGGGCACTGCCAGGGATCCAGGGGCAGCCCCTCTTCTCACCCCCCCTGTTTCAGCCGTGTTTGATGTGCTCTGCACATTCCCACATCCCCCTGCCCTCCCGAAAACAGGGATTACATCAATAATTGACCACGGAGGGTCCCAGCTGCCCGTGCCCACCCCCAGTTCAGCATTTCTGAGCTCAGGCTGTGCCTCTCCGAGGCTCTCTCCTCACCCTCCTAATGAAAGCAGCTGAACTCCGGTGTTATCTGTGGAATACACACGGATGAAAACCCAAATAAGCACCAGGAGCCAGGCTGGGAGCGCTGGAAATAGAGATCTGAAAGCTTTTTACTGAAGCAAGCCCATGCATAAAACCCATTCCATGTCCCAGGGAGGAAGCGTTATCCCTGGGAATGAACTGCCCTGGCTGACAAGCTCCGAGGGGCCCTCGGCACCCACACAGAACCCCGGGAATGGATGTACTTGGAATCACAGGAGCTGTGTCACCTGTCAGCCCTCACAAGGCACTGCAGAGTCATCCAGGCTTGAATTTCAAGTTGGTTTTGATTCTCTCGGCTGTTGAGAAAGGCTTGGAGCCGTTTGTTTGTCACAGGCACTGTCACATTGTGCCACCTGTGCTGTGCCACGGCCAGGACGCTGCTGGCCCCTGGGCACCCCGGAGGAGAGGCAATTCCTCTTGGACACAAGGAAAACCACTTGAAAACCAGAAATTATTTGCATTTATCCCATTTAAATGCTGCGCTGGAACAGAACGTTGCACACAATCCCAGGAAACAACAGGTTAAAACAGAAATAGAAAAGGTAATGGAATAAAGGGGAAGAGAATATCACCGCCACTCAATTTCCTGCATTAAATACCTGCCTCCAGATCTATTAAATATCCAGATTTCAGGAAGAGCCAGAATTGGTTTTCTCTGGTCATCTATAATATAAAAAAGTCCTGCTGATGGGTACAAAAAATACAGGGTGGAGGCATCCCTGTCCTGCCAGCTGGACGTGGCTCTGGAGCAGGGACAGGGACGAGGTGGCCTCTGCTGAGGACAGAACATCTCTGTTCAGTGTCACGGCAAGAAGAGCCGGGGTGCTCAGGGAAAAGTGCTGGGATAAGGAGCTGATCCCTCTCTCCCGCTGCCTTTCATCTGAAGAGCTCCAGAATCAGAAAAGCTTGGAGATGTGAATTATCCTGCCCAGGCCTGGGAGGCTGATTGGGATCAGCTCCCATGCCCCGTCCCTGGCTGCAGCTCAGGGACAGCCCCGAGTCACAGCAGCAGCCCCAGAGCCAGGGATGATCCTTTAATCATCAGATAGCTCATTAACACGAGCAATTACTGCTACAAAATGAGTGAAAACACAGCCCCGACTGAGGCGGCAGCTGGGTTTGTGTGGGGAGCACCCGGGGAGGCTGGGCTGGAGAACCTGTCCTGTCACCACCCTGTGTCCGTGGGTTCCTGATCCCGGGGTTTGCGGGCCCTTGGAGCAGCAGAAAGGATCCCAAATCCCAGCACCGAGGTGCAGCCAGTTTTCCGTGAAATGTCTCTTCTCACCTGGCCCTGGCACACCACTGCCCTCAGGAAATGCTGCACAACGAGCAAGAGGATGAAGGAGATTTTCTTTTTCCACCCCAGGGATTCCAAGCAGATGGAACAAGTCCAGAGGGAAATGAATCCATATCCTCTGGACACAGATGGGGCGCAGGGCTCACCCCTTGTGCCACGACAGATTAAGGATTTCTCCGTTTGTAGGAATCAACCCCATCCCAAAACCCATCTGTGACAGCCCCAGTGCCTGGCACACCCTGGAACAGGGGCTGGGTTTGGAACGTGAACCAGTAACAACAAAAACCTTTTCCAGCAGCCCCCAGTGCCACCCCACACGGCAGCCCTGCCCTGCTCAGGCTCCTTTGGGACAGAACTTGGCCCAGCCCATTTAATTTGTGCCAGGTCTCTGCCCTGCCCCACCCCTGGTGCCTGCAGCTCCCAGCTCCATCATTCCCCGGACAGGGAGACCCCCGGATCCAGCCCACTCCTTCTGCACTTCCCCACAAAAACCTCTTCCCTCACGAGGATGCCAAGAGAAAAAAAAAAATGGCTTCGTCCGCAAATGGAAATTTCCAAGCCTGCTGATCTGTATCGCTTAATTAGCCCAGAAATGTAAATTAGAGCCAGGTTCACCCTTCAGCGCAGGGTTTGATGAGCTCGGGGTGGTCTCTCCTGAGACCCCTCAGAGCCTCCCCTCCTGCTCTCCCACCGCTCCCGGAGGGGAGCCAGGAACGGCGGGATTGGGGGAAAAAGAAGGAATCGCTGACTGCTGCTCATTGAGGGGGGTCCCCGCTGCAGCCGGGCTCCATTTGGGGTCCAAATCCTACGAAAAGCGGAGCTCCAGCAGCGTTCCTGTGGCACGAGAGGGGCAGCTGCAGAAGGAAATCGTCTCTCAGCGGAGCCGTCTCGTCGTTCTGCCATCTATTGATCTGCTGAGGTAAAATCAGATCAAATAAATGAGATAAGGTAAAAGAAAATAAGGTTAGGTATCATTAAATTCAAAAGAAAATAATCTCAAGCAGCACAATATAGTATCAAATAAGGTAAAGTAAAATTGGGTAATATGTAATAAAATGAAAGATAAACTATAATATAAAATAAATTAAATAAGAAAAATAAGGTGAAAAATGTAAAATGAAATTTAAAAATAAAATAAAAAAGAAGCTATAAATAAAAATTTTAAAAACAGCTTAAAAATTTAAACAAGAAATTTAAAAACAATCAATAAAACAAACGATAGAATAAACAAAATAAACAAGAAAAACAAGAAAAACAAGAAAATAGAACCAATAAAATAAAAAGAATAAAATCAAAACAATAAAATACAAATGATAACATAAAAAAATACAATAAAAATCATAAATAAAAAATAATAAAATTTAAAAGCAATTAAAAAGAAAACAGAAAACTGAAATAAAATAAAAGTTAAAATAAAAGATAATAAAACAAAACGAAAAGATGCAATTAAAAATAAACGTGCTAAGCTGAACCTGATGAATGAGGAATGGGCAGCAGCTCCAAATTCTGGTGCTTCGTTAGTCCCAAACCCACATGATGAGAGGTTCAGGCTGAAATCCCTGGTCCAGGGGGCAAACCTCAGGGATGTGGGAAGTGCCCTTGAGAGAACAGGAACAGCACCTCCGGCCTCAGCAGCGACACCCAGCTCTGGGCCTGGCACCCAGAGAGAGCCAAGGGCCTCTCCCTGCAGGTGGAAACCTGCCCAGGAGGGACCAACAACTTCCAGGGGCAGGAAAAGGGAACAAAAGATTTCCTGGAATAACAGAAACCCTGAGGCTGGAAAAGCCCCCCCAGCCCATGGAGTCCCAGCTGTGCCCCATCCCCACCTTGTCCCGAGCCCAGAGCTCTGAGTGCCACCTCCAGGAATTCCTTGGGCACCTCCAGGGATGGGCACTCCCCCACAATCATCATTTTGGGGGTGGGAAGGGACCTCAGAGCCCATCCCGTGCCCCCCTGGCCATGGACAGGTACACCCCACCGTGCCCGGGTGCCCCAATCCCATCCAGCCTGGCCTCGGTTCAGGTGCAGATAAAGACACAAATTTCACCCCAAACTGCAGCTTCCTCTCTCCTCGTTTTCTCTGCTGGCACCCAAACCCACGCCCCAAACCCTGCCCTCCAAAACAGCAAAGGGATTTCTTGGTGTGTGACCTCCTTTAGGCCACGGCCCTGTCCTGAGGGGGGGACAAGCAGAGGACAAGGAGGGAGGGAAGGGGTGTCCCCAGCCCAGCTGGTGGCAGATCCCTGCAGGGGACTCACCCTCACTCACTGCAATCACAATCCCACATCTCTTGTGCTTCCCAACCCCAAAAAAAACCCAAAATCCAGCTGCCTATTAAAGCTGAAATGAGGCATTTTGAGAGCTTTTAGATTTATACGGCCAATGCCTCAAAAGCAATGGATGGCTCCATTATAATGAGAAAGAAAGAAAGAAAAACCTTTCCCAGAGCCCATTACAAAATAAATAATAATCAAAAAAAAAGTCATTGATGTCGCCCGCTCGACAAAAAATCTAATTTAAGGTTTATGACAAACATGACAAAACAAGCACAGGCTGCTCGGGATCATTCACGAAGCACAGCAATAGATGAATAAACAGCCATAAGTAATGCAGGGAAAACTTGTTAATTAAACATTTAATGTAACCGAGCTCGTGAGCTGGCTGGGGGTTTAACTGAGCTCTATTTTTAGTGCTCACCGAGCTGAGCAGCTCCTCTACCCACACACAGAAATTACGGGCCCGGAGTTAATTACGGCTTGGGAAGCGCTACCTGGGAAATGGGGCTGGATGCAGAGCAGAAGGGTCCATGGGGGGGTTGGGGTGGGGTTATGGGGTTATTCCTTCCCGATAACCGGGGCCGTGTTTGGGATCTGCACCCCCCGGGGACGTGTCAGGCCCTGCTGAGCAGCACCTGCACAGTGCCAGGGGCTGCTCTGCTCCTCGCCCACCCCACAGCGAGGGGCTGGGGGCACCAGGGGCTGGGGGGACACAGCTGGGACAGCTGATCCCGACTGCCCCAAGGGATGTCCCAGCCTCCAGGACATTGTGCTCAGCATGGAGAGCTGGGGGACAGGGATGGGGGCACATTTGGGGTGGTGGGGTTTGCATTCCCAAGCCGTGTGCTGGAGCCCTGCTGGCCAGGGGATGGCTGAGCACCGCGGGAGGTGGGGAATCCATGCCTCGATTTGCTTTTCCCACCAAGCTGTCTGTCTCAACCCACGGATGTTCTCCCTTGTGCCCTCCCGGATCTCTCCCCATCCCGCTGGGAGAGCGAGTGAGAGGCTGGGGGGGTTGTTGGGCAGCTGGGGTTGAACCCTGGGAACAGCCAGGGGAAAAGCTCTGCTCCTGCACACATCAGCTTCCCTGGAGCCCCACAAACCCCTGGTCCCTTCCCCGCTCTCCCGCCCCTAAAAGCATCACCTGCTCTTGGCAATCGGTCTCATTTCAAGCGGCAACCCCAGGGAAGAACAAACCCAAGTCTCCCTCTCCCCGTGACTCCTCGTTAGTGTGGACGTTCCCATGCATCACCCTAATGAGGCCATTCCAGAAACTGCTGCTCTGGGCTTCGTGGGAGCCTCCAAAAAGCACAGGAATTTGGGGAGGAAAAGAAAAGCCATTAGTTAAACATAAATAGTCACCAAGTAACAGTGAATGCTGGCCAAAACCTGCCGGGGTGTCACTAATAACTGCTGCCCGAAGCATAAAGGGGGGGTTTGAACGTGCTGCTGTCTTATTTGGGGCAGGAAAAGCTCCCAGGTCCTGCCAGAGCAGCACAGAGCAGCCGGCAGTGGCAGGGCACAGACAGGATCCGTCACAGCTCGGACAGGAGAGCGTGAACCCCACAGAAAAGGAGGCAAGATGAGGAAAGGCTCGTTATCCCAAATGCCAGGGACACTCTGCTTCCTTCTCCCCCCGGCATTCCCGCGGTTACGGACACCAGGCTGCAGCTGGATGAGATAAATGGGCATTCCCAGCTGGAAGGAGGCAGGGACACCTCCCCATGCCCGAGCCCCTGGGAATTTGGGGTCAGGAATGTCAGAGGGACATCTAAAAACAGCTTTCTTCAGTCGGCTTTCAGCATTTCTGTTGCTTTTGCTGTTAGAAAACAAAGCCTGGGGGAAGGGTGGCTGCCCACAGAGGCTCTGGATGGGCTGGGGAGCAGGGCAGGGTCTGGCTCCAGCAGGAGATGTCAGGGGAATCGCTGCTCTGCCAGGGCTGCATCTTCCTAACAAGGAGGTGGATGGGTATTTATCAGCTGATCACTGAGCGTATCACAGTGACAGTGAGTTATAACCCAGGCAAGCAAAAAAAGAAAAAAAAAGCAAAAATCTCCCTTTTCAACTTCAAGAACCACAGAGGAGGGAGACTGAGAAGTCTCCAGTTTCCACCACCTGCACAAGCCCCACGTTTTGGGGCCGAGTCCGGTCCCCAGGTGTGTCAATAATAAATTTTATTAAAAACCAGCACTGGCAGCGTGGCTGAGCCACCACCTCACCCCCTTCCAACAACCAACAAGGCGCCTCCTACAGCCATCACCTGTCTGCAAAGACTTTATTAAAGCTCTAAGACTTCATTAAGGTCATCAAGACTTGTAAGATGCTGGGAAGGAATTCCTGGCTGGGAGGGTGGGGAGGGGCTGGGCTGGAATTCCCAGAGAAGTTGTGGCTGCCCCTGGATCCCTGGCAGTGCCCAAGGCCAGGCTGGACATTGGGGCTTGGAGCAGCCTGGGACAGTGGGAGGTGTCCCTGCCCTGGCAGGGGTGGAATTTAACTTTTAAAAGTTACATTATTTCCAACAGAGCGAGGTGGGCTTTAAGTCCCTTCCAACCCAAACCATTCCATGACTCTCTAAGATCCAAGAGGAATAACCTTGTAAATGGGACTTTTTTAAGTCTCTCAGGAGCTGTGTCCCCGCCAGTGACCCAAATGCCGCAGGAACGGCCCCAACCTTCTGACCCAGCAAAAGCAGAGGAGGAACATCCACCACACCCTGGCATCGAGGGCCAGGCTAACAACAAATCCAGCTCTGGACACAAAGAAAGCCACCCAGGAGCCCTCAGCACATTCACTCCCTCGTGAGAACCCCGACACACAGTTTATTACTTGCCAAACCCTTGGGTGTGCTGTTAATAGAATCCATTACATAACAGAGGTTTATTTTTAAGGAGCTCAAGCCTCTTGCAGCAGAAACCAGAACCATTTATTCAAGCCCAAAATGGATTCTAAAGGCATTCAGGCTGCATGGAATGGGCTGATTGTGCCTGAGCCTCCTGCAGAACTGCTGAGGACATTTCATCCCCGTGGAAAGGTGTCCCTGCGAGCGCTGCGGCGGCAGCCAGGGCAGGGTTATCTCTGCTGCTCCCCAGGCAGCACAAAGGAGTTTGGAGCAGCAGATTGAGGATTCAGAAAGCTGGGAAGTTCCACGTGGTTGCTCAGTGAAGAGCTTTTTCCCTTTGGGAAGCCTTCCCCAGCCTTGCAGCCCCGCTCCCTGCTGGGGCTGAGATCCCTGGAAGGGTTTGTTCCTTGGAGCTGGGAGCTGGTGTTTGCCCTGCTGTGCTCAGCAGTGACCTCGAGGTGCCTGAGCAAGGCAGCCAGAGCACTCCAGCCCTCCCTCACTCCATAAAAGTCACCAGAATTGCTCCCCTGGGGGATCCCTTTGGTGCCAGCTCACCCCACGGAGTTGGGGATGCCCTCCCTGGGGCAGGACGCTGCTCCCAGCACATCCCCAGCCAGGCACACACAGAGCTGCTGCTGCCAGGAGGGTTTGGGACACCTCCCTGTGCTCCCAGGAGCTCTGGGTCCATCCCACAGCCCAAACAAGCACAGCAGATGCAGATTTTGCCAGCCAGGGTTGAATCCTGGAAGAGACATTTCCCCCCAGGGAGCAGCAGGGAGGATGCTCCACGGTTTAATTCCTCATTCTAATGCTGCAGATGAACACCCTGGAAAAGTATTTAACAAACAGAGAGAGGGAGAAGCTTTCCAGCTGCCAAATGACACTTGGGTGAGTTCAGGAGCGGCAGAAAGAGAAGGATTTGTGTCTGCAGAGTGAAAGGGGCAGGATGCCAGCGACAGAGCCAAGATTTGCCCTGAAAACACAGCCAAGGAGGGGAGATTTGGATTAGAAATTAGGGAGAAGCTTTTCTCTGTGAGGTTGGGGAGGCCCTGGCACAGGGTGCCCAGAGCAGCTGTGGCTGCCCCTGGATCCCTGGCAGTGCCCAAGGCCAGGCTGGACACTGGGGCTGGGAGCAGCCTGGGACAGTGGGAGGTGTCCCTGCCCATGGCAGGGGTGGCACTGGGTGGGATTGAAGCTCCCTTCCCACCCAAACTATTCCATGATTTTAAACAAAAGGTTTTCCTGACACCTCAGTAGTTTCACATCTCTGTGAAAGGCTTTGTTGAAGCCCCACAAGCTTCTGGGTTTACAGTCCCAGGGTCCAGGAGCAGCTCTGTCCCCAGCCTCTCCCCGGTCCCTGTGCCCTGTCCCTGCTCAGCTTTCCCCACACCAATCCCCTGCACTCAGGGATGGAGCCCAGCCATTCCCAAGGGAAGCGGGAGGAGCATCCCCATGGAGCTGTGCACCCCGGAGAAGGCAGAGGCGGCTGGGCAGGAGTGGGGGCACCCCGGGACCGCGTTTGTGGGGTGGATCCTTCACCCCTCTGCTCTGGGGCTCCAGGGTCCCACTGGGACAAAGCCACAGGAATCTGGGAACCACTTAGGCTGGAAAAGCCCTCCCAGGCCATGGAGTCCAACCACCACCCGGCACTGCCAGCGCCACCACTGACCCAGCTGAGCATCCCCAGCCCCCAGGACACACCAGCCATGCCTCGGGCAGCAGCAGAGCCCTCCCTGGCCGTAGCAGAGCCCTCTGCCGTGCTCCAGCAGCTCTCCCGCAGTTCTGGAGCGGGGAATGCTGCTCCCTGCACGGCAGCACGGAGCTCATGGCTCCAGGAGGAGCGGGAGGGAACGTGGGGCTCAGTGCTGCTCCAGGAGCGGCAGTGCTGGGGCTCCAGATGGGGAAAAGGAGCCTCTGTCCCTGCTCCGTGCCCCGGCAGCGGGGTCAGGGGGCCCTGAAGGCAGCACTTGCTCTGGGAACACTTCCAGCATCCACAAGGATCCAGCGTCCACGGGGGGAACACAAGGATGGGGGAGAAATGGGATGGGTGAGCACCGGGGGCACCCCTGAGTGAGGCAGGAACTCTTTCTTCGGCAACACAGAAAATCTGTGTGTTAAAAACACGATTTGGAAGGGCCAGTGAGGGCTGGGCACCCATCCCGTGCTTTTTACTAATCCTGATGCCTTCCATGGGCAGGGATCAACAGCGGAGCCTTGGAGCAGCCTGGGGGCTCTCTCGGAACCTCCCGGGCTCCAGGAATCATCGTCTGGTGCATGGTCAGAAAGCGAGGCAGGGAGATGAGAAATCAAGGAAAGATAATGAACCACGAAAGTGAAATAAATCTGCCTAAATTATTCAGCAGCCTTGATGAGTGCAACACTTCAGAGCGCTGCAGAGAGGCTGGGCCACCTTCCCTCAGTGCCTAGTGAGGAATCGCAGCGTCCTTTAGGCTGGGAAGGAAATTGGCTCCCTGATCCAGGATGGGAGAGCCGAGCAGATCAAAGGAGGGGGTCAGGAAAGGGAATCCAGCCTTGGGAAACTTGGCTCTGCTGGAAAAACAGAGCCTTGTTTGATGTTTGTGGTGAACTGCAGGAGATTCTGGTCCCGTCCTCTCAGAATCCCAGAATCCCTGAGGTTGGAAAAGCCCTCCCAGCCCGTGGAGCCCAAGCTGTGCCCGATGCCCGCCTTGTCCCCAGCCCAGGGCTCTGAGTGCCACCTCCAGGCCTTCCCAAAGCCCTTCCCAGAGGCACATTTCCATGTCCCCCCTGCTGCCAGGCCCTGCCCAGCCTGGCAGAGGAGCTGAGCCCATTCCCTCCGTGCTGTTCCAGGGCCAGGGGTGATTTAGGGTTTGCAGGTGCATTTGGGATTTTGCATTCGGGCCGAGTTCAGAAACAGGAGCGGAACGCAAACAATTCCCATCCTCGGTGCTGGGCCACTGTCCGGAATTCTGACGAGCAAAGAAAGCTCCTCCCTCCCGCTCCCAGCACGCAGTGATTGCTTTCCCAGCTCGGTGCAAAGTTCAGGGGAGCTAATGAAGGTGCCACGGCTCTCGCTGGCAATCAGCTCCCGGGAGAAAATTGCAGGAGCCCGAGAAATTGGCAAAAAGCTCGGAGCCTCTCTGCTGCATCCTCAATTACAACAATCAGCTCCAAAGCCTGCTCTGCAAACAAATTGTTTGTTATTCTGCTACAAATCCAGGGGGGGTTCCGTGTGCCGTCGGATGAGCACTGTTTTCCAAGGAAACGGGGACAGATCATTCCCATCCCTTTAACTTCCTGCGAAGGGAACAAGGAAAACGCAGCTGCCTCGCTAAAACGGAGCTGAATTCCTGGTTTTAATTGAAATAAATGCAGCAGGCCAGTAAGTTACCGACTTCAACTTGGAATTAAGGCCAGAAAATGATTTACACAAGCAAACACCAGACCCACAGACTGAAACAACCTTTCCTTGGCTGTCCCTTTCCACAGGCACCTCAGTTTCTCCTCACCCCTGATCCTCAGGGCATCCCCACACTCTCCCACACCCCAGTCCTGCCCTCTCCAAAACACAGGGCAGCTCCACAGCTGGGGCCCCGAGGGGATTTCACTCCTCCACAATTCCTCACTCCGGTTTTTCTCTGGATGCTTCCTCTCCACCCGCTGCAGGTCAAACTCCTCTCCTACCACTGAGTTGTCCTGCACACGGATTTCCTCCCAGCCCACACCCAGGCCATAGCTGAGGTCCCTTTCCATGGATCTGTGCTCCCAGATGCGTCCAGCTAAACACATTCTCCTCATCCTGCCTCCCATCACTCTGGGTTCATCGAAGCCCCTCCAGAAACGTCTCCCTGAGCTCACCTGAGCAGAAAAGGGAACACAAAATTCCTACTCGAGTTGTTAACGAGTGATTTGCTTTTTATGTGGCTTGTTCGGTGCAAATTTTTGGCCCTCATGGCAGATGGATTCAATAAAAGGAGTGACCCTCCAGATTCAGGGCATTTTTAGAAAAAATACAATTTTTTAAAAGCTGTTCCAGAGGGAAAATATCAAATCATTTCAAGCATTTAAAACCACATGAGCTCCACCCTCCTCCCTCAGCTGAGAGGCTGCTGAGGCACAGCTCTGAAGCCTGAACAGACGTTTCTTTTCATCCACGCCAACACGAGCACTCAGCTCCTGGCCAGCATCAAACCAACAGCTCAGACTCGCCAGGATGAGCAGTTCCTCCTGCACAGAGCTCCCGAGGGTCAGGAATTTGGAATGTGCTGCACGGGGAATCTCTCCACCTGCTCCAGCAGCACAGAGGGACTGGGGTGCTCAGAAAAGCCAGGGTGTTTCCAGAGGGCTTTTGTAGGAACAGAAGGGATTCACCATCCTGGGTGTTTTACCCTGACACAACTCACCCTCCCTTCTCCTGCCAACATCTCCCTTTTCAACCCCATTTCCACCCCAGCTGGAGAACCCGTGGGAGGTTTCACCTGCAAGAGGCTCCTCCAGATCACAGGGAACGTGCTCCAGGTGCCAGCTGCCAAGGAAAAACCCCATGGGCACTTGAATCCGTCCCTCCTTGTTTGGCTGAGCCTCAGTTCCTTGCTTTGGAAGCAAATCACCAGGAAATATCCCAGAACACATCATCCCACAGAAAATGCAGGGGATTTTCCCAAAGTGCTCAGCTCCCTTTGCTGGTTTGGAGCTGCTTCGTGCATTTTGAGCGTGTGGCCACTGCACACGGGTTTTCCTTGAGGTTTCTCTGTTCCAGCAGTGGCTTGAGGAGGGAAAAAGGGAAGGAAAAGCGTCAGGGAAGTGGTGAGCAGGCTGTGCTACCTTATCTGTCACCTCCCACTGCCAGGTGAAGGCATCCAGTGTCCTTATCTCTCAGCAGAGCGCTGATATTGTCGAGGCTCCGGAAGATAAGTGAGAACATTGTTCTCAAAGAGGAACTTTGGCTTTAAAATTTTCCAGTTATTTCCAAAACAAGCGTTCCTGTTATTTGTAAAGCAGGAGATGCAGCCAGTGTTGGATTTATCCAAACCTGCACCCTCTGCTGTGCTCCTCCCCTCCCATCCCCTCCCTGGGCACAGCTGGATCAGCTGCCCCAGGAACACATCCCATCCAAAGGGGACCTTCAGAAGGATCAAAGGGCACAGGGTGATGCCTGAGGTTCTGGCTTTTATGTTTTTAAATCCTGCCCTGCCTGGTGTGGGACTCTGGAGTTCCTTGGAGCCTGTCGGCTGCTGCTCCCTTGTGCCAGACAGACACAACAAAGCCTCTCCCAGCTCGTTGCTCAAGGACACTCAGGCTGTCCCAGGCCCAAAAGGTGCAAACCAGGGCCTCTGGAGAGGGGGAGAAATGGAAGAAATTCCATCATCAGCTCAAGTTTGAATTGGCCAATTTCTGCTGATCTGCAAATGAACCAAACCTATCAAAGTGTGAAGAACTCGTGACTCGGGGCCCAGCTTGGGGTCCAGCTTGGATGTGGCCTTTGGCTCCCCAGGGTGCACCTTTGAAGGCCTTTCAGATCAATATCCACCTTTATTCCCTCACTCCTGCCTGGGCTCTGTGTCTGGGTAGCCCCCAAGGCATCAGGGGAAGGTGGAAACACTGGGATAACGCTGCTGTGGGGAAGAGCTGGGCAGGTGCAGCCCCATCCCTCTGAAATCCCTCCACAGTTTTTGAGCCACCCAGGAAAATAAAAATGGGAATGCAGAATCAAGGGATAAATGCCTGTGAACACAGACCTGGGCTTATCACAGAATCCCAGAATGGTTTGGGTGGGAAGGGACCTTGAAGCCCACCCAGTGCCACCCCTGCCACAGGCAGGGCCACCTTCCATGGATGAGGCTGCTCCAAGCCCCATCCAACCTGAACCTCTGGAATTTGGGAGCTTCACCCTTTCCCACCTTTGCCTCTGGAAGAGCCTTGGCTGAGGAGCTGCTGATCTCCTTAAGCCCCTGTGGTGTCTGTGCAGGTGGGTTGGTGCTTCCCACCCCAGAGGAAGGGCCGGGAGCACAGGAAAGGCTGGAAAAGGGCAAAAGTCCCAGCAGCAAACTGCTCAGATGAACACCAACCCTCTGTGCTCCCACTCTGAAACCCCACCAGGCTCTTCTTTACACCAATATTTGGGGAAGGAATGTCCAGGAGGCTGCTCAGGCACTGCCCTTGTTTGAAAAGGAGATGATTTTCGGGGGGAAGGATGGAAGCACTGGCTCCCAAACACACCTGAGGCCCACAAAACCCCAATAATTGGTCAGTAACTGGAGCGAAGTGCCTTGGACAGGGAGAGCTCAGCTGGAAGCTGCAGGATCAGGGGAGCTCCTGGTGGAGCTGGGAGATTGGCAGTGACCCAGGGAGCTGGGAGCCCTCACTAAGGAACCCTTTTGTCTTTTATCGTGCAATTTCTATTTCACATTTGTAAATCTTCCCAGTTGCTTTCATGTCCTGCTGCAGGTGTCAAACATTTTGTCTTTTGTAGCACTTCAGAACATCAAATGGGCTTGCACTGGAGAGGAGGATGCAGATTTCCAGCACAAAACACACTTTTATGCCCGCTTCTCCCCGAATTCCCTGCTTCAAAAAGCAATGCCTTAGTGCTGCTGTAAATTTCCTTTAAAATCCATAAAAACATAAAACTCCAGGTTCAAGGGAAGAAACCAAAAGCACTGTGTAGCCCCTCAGAAATAAATCAGACATAAAACCACAACAAAGGGTCTGAAATGGAGTCAAAAGGCTGCCAGTGTTCCTGAAATTGGCTTGAGTGGGATCTAAAAACCCCACTGGAACTCTTGGGGCTTCCTGTTTCCTTTCCAGAGTGTAAATCTTTAGGGTTGGTGTTTTCAAGCGTGATGGGTTTGCTTTGGATCCAGAGCCACCTGTGAAAGGCGGTGGTGCAGGGTGAGAGAGCTGCCAGCACCCCAGGATTGGGGAAGTGGTGCCTCGGGAAAGGACAAAATCCTGCAGGATCACGGAGAGAGGTGGGAGGGAACCAGAGCAAGGGAAAGGACATTTTATAGAGAAGGGGTTGATTTACTTCAGATACAAGGAGGAGGTTTTTGCAATGAGGGTGGGGAGGGGCTGGGATGGAATTCCCAGAGCAGCTGTGGCTGCCCCTGGATCCCTGGCAGTGCCCAAGGCCAGGCTGGACATTGGGGCTGGGAGCAGCCTGGGACAGTGGGAGGTGTCCCTGCCATGGCAGGGGATGGGTGGGATGGGATTTGAGGTCCCTTTAACCCAAACCATTCCAGGATTCTGTATGGGATGGGATGGGATGGAATGAAATTGAATG
>VZTE01001275.1:176575-194680 GCA_013397775.1 Eulacestoma nigropectus
TGGGGCTGCTGTGGGGCCTGATTTGGGGCTGATTTGGGGCTGCTGTGGGGCCTGATTTGGGGCTGCTTTGGGGCTGCTGTGGGGCTGCTGTGGGGCCTGATTTGGGGCTGATTTGGGGCTGCTGTGGGGCCTGATTTGGGGCTGCTTTGGGGCTGCTGTGGGGCTGCTGTGGGGCCTGATTTGGGGCTGATTTGGGGCTGCTGTGGGGCCTGATTTGGGGCTGCTTTGGGGCTGCTGTGGGGCTGCTGTGGGGCCTGATTTGGGGCTGATTTGGGGCTGCTGTGGGGCCTGATTTGGGGCTGCTTTGGGGCTGCTGTGGGGCTGCTGTGGGGCCTGATTTGGGGCTGATTTGGGGCTGCTGTGGGGCCTGATTTGGGGCTGCTTTGGGGCTGCTGTGGGGCTGCTGTGGGGCCTGATTTGGGGCTGATTTGGGGCTGCTGTGGGGCCTGATTTGGGGCTGCTTTGGGGCTGCTGTGGGGCTGCTGTGGGGCCTGATTTGGGGCTGATTTGGGGCTGCTGTGGGGCCTGATTTGGGGCTGCTTTGGGGCTGCTGTGGGGCTGCTGTGGGGCCTGATTTGGGGCTGATTTGGGGCTGCTGTGGGGCCTGATTTGGGGCTGCTGTGGGGCCTGGTTTGGGGCCTGGTGCCTGCAGGAGCCGCTGGCATCGTGGCCGTGTGTGGAGTGCAGAGACAGCACAGACAGTGGAGCTGAGCTTCCCCTTCCCTTCATCCCTGCCCTCTTTTCCAGTCCTTTTCCATGTCCCCCATCCTGCAGTGACCCTGGGCCCCTCTCCGGGACAATCCTCTCTGTCCCTCACTTCTGCACTGACCACTCTGAACACACTGACCTCTCTGAACAGACTGACCTCTCTGAACACACAGCACTCAAAGGCTTCTATTTTATGTATTTTACTTTTTTTTTCTTTTTTAAGTACAAATGGCTATTAATCAATAGATTGCCTCGTCCCTAAATTTCCTCCCTCACGTGTACTGGGAACGCCACCCTGCACCATCCTAACTCCCTTTTCCCTGGAAGCACCACTGTGTATCTATGGAAATGCTAGCCCTGCCTTGCCCCGATAATTAGCAGCCTTTCCAGAACTGATTATTTCTTTCCAAGGTTTCATTCTGACCCCAACACCTGGAGCTGGCAGTGGCGTAAAGCGCTGCCCCTGTGCTTGCCAGTCCTCCCTCCCCTCACCTTCCCCCTTGCCATCAGTCAGAACATAAATATTACATTCGAGGCACTGCCCTCTTTCCCTGGATCATTTTTCCCCATCCTAAAACATTTTGGAAAATATCCTTACAAATATCTCAGGTCCACTTCCATTAATCTGCAGCAAAGTCCATTAAAGGGAATTAAGTAACTTAAATAAGCAAAATGTGTCTCACAGAACAGGTTAGGTTGAAGGGATATTAAAGCTCAGATCATTCTTGCCCCTCAGCACCCACCCTTCCAGCAGGAATTTACCCCGTTTCCAGGAGGGATTTACCACCTTCCCAACTGGGATTTACCACCCTTCCCAGCTGGGATTTACCCCCCTTTCCAACTGGGATCTACCACCCTTTCCAACTGGGATTTACCCCCCTTCCAACTGGGATTTACCACCCTTCCCAGCTGGAATTTACCCCCTTTCCAGGAGGGATTTACCACCTTCCCAACTGGGATTTACCACCCTTCCCAGCTGGGATTTACCCCCTTCCCAGCTGGGATTTCCCCCCCTCCCAGCTGGGATTTACCACCCTTCCAGCTGGGATTTACCCCCCTTTCCAACTGGGATTTACCACCCTTTCCAGCTGGGATTTGCCTCCCCACTCACAAGGAACTCACTGGGAGTTTTCCTGTGAATGAAAGCAGAGTGTGCAGGGATTGGGAAAACCAGCAATGCAGAAGAAAAGGTATTTTCTGGTTGTTTTTCCAGCTGGTTACACACAGGCCTGCGGAGAGCATTCATCCAGGAGGGTTCAGCCGAGCGACCGAAGGCAAAAGGAACACTTCCAGGAGCCAGAATAAGGGAATGATGGCCCTTTCCCTCTTGGATGGCTGGGAGGGTTTCCTGTAGTCACTCAGGGCTCTCCTCAATCCCGCAGTTTCCCTTAAAATGGGAAATTCTGGAGATGGATTTCCACTGGATAAGGTGCACATAGGCCCCAGTTTGTGTCGGTAAAATCAGCGTGTGCTGGATCCACAGCCTGGGATGGAAAAACAGAAACCTATACCAAATGTACATAATATATTGTGTGTAGATGAATATATTTGATTTATTTGACATAGATGTATTTTATATTTCATGTGTTTCATATTTGATAAAATATTTCAGTTGGAAGGGACCTGCAAGTCCCAGGCCAGTTTGGACATTGGGGCTGGGAGCAGCCTGGGACAGTGGGAGGTGTCCCTGCCACGGCAGGGGTGGCACTGGATGGGATTTAAGGTCCCTTCCATCCCAAACCATTCCAGGATTCTGGGATTCTACACTGATCATCTGCTCCAAGCTCTCTGTTCCCCTCAGGGCTGCCCAAAGTTGTTAAGGCCTCGCAGGGAATTTTTGGGATGTCCTGTGCAGGGCAGGAGTTGGACTGGACGATCCTTGTGGGTCCCTTCCAGCTCAGGATATTCCAGGATTCTGTGATTGTCCCGATGTCCCTTCAACAGTGCCAGGCTTGGGACACCACCCCCCTCTCCAGGAGCTGTTCCACCCTCTCCCAGCCTGAAATCTGAGCTGGAGGGAGAAAATCTCCACTCACCAGAGCGTGGGAGCTGCAATTCCTGGGTCTCTTCACCGTAAATGTGCCAAGGACACCAGGAGTGACTCAGAGGTACCCAGCCCCTGTAGCAGTCCTGGGAGTCTGCAGGGAGCCAGGAGATCCAGGGAATCACGGAGCCGTTTCCATCAGAACAGGCCACAAATCACCCAGGAAAAGAACAAAACCTGAGGAGCGTGGCATGGCAAAATCAGGAGCCAAGGGTATCGAGGCTTTATGTGTTCTGAGAGTGGGCAGAGCATCCATCAATTACAGTCCCAAAAGGTTCCTGGGGGTTACTGAGAGGAGTGTGTGAAGTGTTAGTAACTCCTTAGTTATTGTTTTCCTCGGTTTGTTTGTTTCCACCACACATAAATGATCTGATTGAACACTTAATGACCACAAAATACCTGAGCAGCACTTTTCCCCTAATGATGACACTTCCCATGTTCCTTATGGCCATCAGCCCGGAGCTGAAAAAGGCTGGAATAATCCCATTATCTATTGCAGCCATTTAGTTGTAGAAATGGAGCATGAAATAAACACTTTCAGTCATTAGCCCTGCTACAGCAGCACAGTGGGAGCTGTAATCACCCCTAATCCACCCTAACCTGGGACACACCTCCTTACAGACCCCCGAGGCAGCTGGGATTCATCCTGGGAATGCAGCAGGTGCCCCTGGAAAGAGCTTTGGGAGCAAAGAGGCTGAATTTTACTCGGTGTGCACTGCCCTGTTCCCCCTGTGCCACCCTTCCCCAGGGAACAGGGACAGGAGGAGAGGGAACGGCCTCAGGCTGGGCCAGGGAGGCTCAGGTTGGACAGCAGCAGGAATTTCCCCATGGAAAGGGTGCTCAGGCCTTGGAACTGCCCAGGGAGGTTTGGGGTGCCCATCCCTGGAGGTGTCCAAAGAGTGGATGTGGCACTTTGGGATACGGTTTAGTGGGCAAATGGTGATCGGGATTTGATCATCCTGGAGGTCTTTTCCAGCCTTAATGATTCTGTAACTCTTTGGTTCCAGGTCTCTATCCCAGGGGAATTCTCCTGCCGGGAGCACCAGGGAGGTTTGGAGTGCCCATCCCTGGAGGTGCCCAAGGAATTCCTGGAGGTGGCACTCAGGGCTCTGGGCTGGGGACAAGGTGGGCATCGGGCACCGCTTGGGCTCTGTGGGCTGGGAGGGCTTTTCCAACCTCAGGGATCCTGGGATTCTTTCCCTGTTTTTTCTGGCATATTCCCCCAGCTCAGGGAAGCGTGGTCCTTCCCTGGGAGACGGTGATGCCAGCACTGTCAGGGAGGGTCAGATTTATCGATGGAATGGGCAGGAAACAGCCTCAGTTCATCAGAGCCAAGGGAGTAAAATCAACACGTGGCAAAGCAGCTGATTCCCTGCAGGAGCTGCTCCTCCCCAGCTCCCTCCTCCCCCTCACTCTGGTGGCTTTAAATGTCGGGAGGTGGCACAGGACCGTGGCCGTGCCCAGCCCCCGTGGCTCCCCGGGGTGTGCTGGGTGTCCCTGGCACAGAACAGTTCCCTGTTGTTTCCTACCCATCTTTATTTCTCCTTTTTTCCCCTTTCTTTCCATCCCTGCCCGCACCACTGCGTGCCCATGGTGGCTGCCAGAGGACCCCGCACTCCTCACATCCCCCCTGGGAGAGGAGGTGATGGAACACCCGGAACAGCCTGGAGCAGGGGCCAATCCAACCGGAAAGCTTTGTCTTCCTTTTTTATCCTCACTTTTTAACAATAACCAGGCAATAATGAGAAAATCGTATTTGCCACAGAGGCCGTTGGAGGCACTCCAGGACGAGAGAATATTTCAAGATGTGTTCAGTAAAGCAGATGCAAATTAGCTGCAGATAAAACTCGAATTGTTCTGTCTTGTTGGGTGGAAAATGTGACAGTTCCCGTCGGAGGAAGGCAGGGATGCGCTTGGGAGAGGGAAGTCGGGATGTGCTCGTGGACAGCTTGGTCAGCCTGGAGAAAAGGGGGCTCGGGGGGACCCTCTGGCTCTGCTCAACTCCCTGCCAGGAGGGAGGATCCCTCTCCCAGGGAACAGGGACAGGAGAAGAGGAAACGGCCTCAGGGTGCACCAGGGGAGGTTTAGGTTGGATATTGGGGAAAATTTCTTCCCAAAAGGGGCTGTCCAGCCCTGGCACAGCTGCCCAGGGCAAGGGTGGAGTCCCCATCCATCCCTGGAGGGATTTAAAGCCCTGTGGATGTGGCACCTGGGGACGTGGTCAGTGTGGCCCTGGCAGTGCTGGGAATGGTTGAACCCGATGATCTTACAGGGAATTTCCAGCCTAAACAATTCCATGATGCTATGATTCCGTAAAGATGGGATTTCCTTCCAACCCTGGCAGGAGTCAGACCTTCCCCAGCACTGTGATTTAGGTGGGAGCCCAAATTTGGTTGCTCACATCAGCCCTTGGCTCCCCAAAATCCACTCTGAGCTGAGTTCAGCCCTCACCACCAGACACATCCATCAAATCCACTGGTGGATGTGGGGGATAAAGGCCGGGCTGGGGGAGGGATTGTCCCAGGCAGGGGCTCCATCTCCTGCAATAATTCCATGCCAAATGCAACTCCTGGTCCTGTGTTCCTTCCAAACCTGTCCCTGCCAGAGCAGCAAATGACCAAAAAAAGGTGTTTAGAACTCATTCTCGTGCCCTGCGGGCTCTACCCTCGTCTCCAAAAGCCGAGGCTGGTGTGTCCCACGCCACATTAAATGGGAGATGTGCGCAGCAATGCAAAGGCAGCATTCCATGGAAATGCCCCCTCTGGAGTGAAGGGGACCAGGGTTTATCAGCTGTGCAAAAGTGGCAGTGTCAGGGTAACTGCAGGGGGAGCTTTTCTCCCCAGATGCTGAAGTGTCTCACTGGAAGGAAGGCACTGGCTCGAGATTTGCGTAATTTATTACCTGGATCCTCCGTTTCAGTGAAAAATCCCTCTAACAAAAATTAGTGATTACTCTTAAAAGGGGTGGGAAGCATCTCCCAAGGGAGGGGACGGAGCAGGGTGGGACCCCAACAGCAGCAACCCCAAAGACACTCCAAGATTAACCCAAACATTACATGGTGAGGCACCAGCAAAAATTGCCATAACCTCCCGAGCTTTTGCTTCCCAGCAGGGGATGAAGGATCTTCCAGCTCTGCCTGTGATATCTGACCTATTTCCATGAATTCCCTGGCTGCTGGCGAGCTGCAAACGAGAGCAGGAGCTCCTTTCCCATGTGCACCACCCAATGAGTACCCAAGGGAGGGCAGAGGAAAACGGATCCCAGGCCAGAGGAAGCAGGGATTAAATGCAGGTTTTTTGGGGTGAACCTCACAGGGCTCAGTGTGAGTCCACCCCAGCCCACCCCTGTGCAGCCCCAGTCCCTCCCACCTCAGAGCAAACGGCAAGGAAGGAAAGGGTAAATGATATTTTACTGTGTTTTTCGAGTGAAACTGTGCACGAGGAAGCAGCAAAAGGAGCAGAACCCGGCTCCTGGCGAACCACAACGAGCTGGGGAGGACATTCAGTGGTGATTTCCCTTCCGAAGGGAAAGCAATATTAGAGATCTGCAGGGCCTGAGATTTGCATCTTTCCCTTCCTCATCTCCATTCCCCCTAAATCTTTTATGGGGATCATTAAAGAGCGCTGTGCGCTGCCAGCGTCATCACAAATAAACTTCTGCCCGTTCCCCAGTGCCTGGGGCGCCGCAGGGAGTCAGAGAGATCCGTCAGAGCCCTGGTGCACGGCGCATCTGCTCCGGGGAGAGCAGGGCTGTGAGCACAGCCCGGGCTGGGCAAGGAATTCAGCCTTTCCCTCCCAAAACCCGACCTGCTCCCTGCTGGGCTCCCTGCTACCCCCGGAGCTGACCACGGCTCGGCCCCATCAGCTCCTCTCAGTCACTGCATAAAAAACTCATCAGAGCTCAGTGCAGGTGGGAGCAAGCACAGAGTCCTGCCATGGTTTGGGATGGGAGGGACCTTAAATCCCACCCAGTGCCACCCCTGCCATGGGCAGGGACACCTCCCACTGTCCCAGGCTGCTCCAAGCCCATCCGCCTGGATCCCAGATTGTGGGTTGCCCTTGGAGCCTGGGATCCTTCCAAGAGGAGTTCAGGGCCAGCACAGGCTGCTGCAATCCCAGTTTGCTCCCTTGGATCCTCCCAAAACCAAGCAGGGGCTTTGTGCTGGGTTTGACGAGCGCTGCCCCAGCCGAGCTGGGGAAGCACTGCCGGGATTTATTCGGATCCTTGCAAACAAATCTTCATTAACTGCGAGAACCTGCACATGGAAAATCCCGTTCTGTCAAGTGCTGGGTGCTGCTTAATGAAGAAAAATGAGGCAGCCAGCACAGACAGAGCTGGGGCTGAGTGACTTCCTTCCCTGGGCAGTCGTTCCCTCCTCCCACCTCACTGATCAGTGTTTTCAGACTCCTGCAATCATGGCCAGTGTCACGGACTCATGGAATATCCTGAGTGGGAAAGGAACCCACAGGGATCACCCAGTCCAGCCCCTGGCCCTGCCCAGACACCCCAAATCCCACCCTGGGCATCCCTGGCAGCGCTGCCCAAACGCTCCTGGAGCTCTGGCAGCCTCGGGGCCGTGCCCATTCCCTGGGGAGCCTGGGCAGTGCCCAGCACCTCCGGGGGAAGAGCCTTCTCCCAATAAAAATCCTCCCAGAACTCTGTCCAAAGCTGGTCCAGGTGATGCCCACCAGCCCCAGGTGATGCCCACCAGCCCCAGGGCTTTGTGCTGTTCCCATAAATCCTCCCCGTGCCTGGGCTGTGCCCAGACGGCGCTCGGGGCAGTTTGGACCCCTGGCTCAGCTCCTGAGGACATGGAAACCACAGGTTTGTCGCCAGCTCCCCATCCATCACCCAGAATAAAGGAAGAATCACGGCATTATCTTTGCCTCATTTTCAATGCAGTCGACAAGAGCGATTTCTCTGCTCCAGGCCAAGCAAATTACACACGATACAGGATTGCAGATAAAATATTGGGCTGCATTCAAAATTCACTTTCAATTTTAATGCATTTGAGCTTGAGCTGGCAATTCATGGGGAAAGAAATAATGGAGCCGAGCACCACGGTTGGATGTGCTCAGTGCAGAGCCTGAAGGGGAAACGGCTCCACTCGGAGCTGCTCCTGCTCCCTCTGCTTCCCACAGAGCACAGGAAAGCTCCAGGGCTGGAGCCCCTCTGGAGCCAGGCTGGGAGAGCTGGGAATGTTCCCCTGGAGAGGAGAAGGCTCCAGGGAGAGCTCAGAGCCTCTTCCAGGGCCTAAAGGGGCTCCAGGAGAGCTGGAGAGGGACTGGGGACAAGGGATGGAGGGACAGGACACAGGGAATGGCTTCCCACTGCCCGAGGGCAGGGCTGGATGGGATATTGGGAAGGAATTCCTGGCTGGGAGGGTGGGGAGGGGCTGGGCTGGAATTCCCAGAGCAGCTGTGGCTGCCCCTGGATCCCTGGCAGTGCCCAAGGCCAGGCTGGACACTGGGGCTGGGAGCAGCCTGGGACAGTGGGAGGTGTCCCTGCCCTGGCAGGGGTGGGATGGGATGGGATTTAAGGTCCCTTTAACCCAAACCCTCCTGTGATAATGACCCTGTGTGGACAGGGGGGTACAAGAACCCCACCCCGATGGAGATGCAGTAAGAAGTAGAAATTTTGGTTTAAAATATTCAGGTTTTTGGAGCCCGGGCCACTCTGGGATGTTTCTTCATGGAGAGGATGAACTCCTTCCTCCCAAAATGATTTGGATTGGAAGGAACCTTAAATCCCATCTAACTCCACCCCTGCCTGGGCAGGGACACCTCCCACTGTCCCAGGCTGCTCCAAGCCCCGTCCAGCCTGGCCTGGGACACTTCCAGGGCTGGAATTATGCCGGAATGATGAAACATCCATGGCATCAGCTGGGAAGATCTCCCAGCCTGTCCCCACCAGCTCCGAGCCGGGATCCGAGCAGCCGCCCTTCCCTGCGCACAGCCAGCCCCGTGCCAGCCCTTTGATGAAGCTTTCCATTTTTTTTTTTAACTGAAATATTTCTCATGCCTGCTCACACCCCTCTTCCAGAGCCCTGATATTTATCTAACATATTGAAAAATTATTTTAATTTTCAGGATTTCTTCTCTTCCCCTCCCTGGCAACCTGGCAGAGATAACAAAGCCATGAACAAGCCTCATTCATTTCATGCATTTCTGAACATCGTGGCGAGCACTGTCAGAAAATTTAATCGTGTTGCTTTCATAACATTTCTTTTGCATATTTCCGCCGTCGCTCCGCGGAGCGTGGCCGTGGCAAACAGGACTTGGCTAATGCCACGTGCAGGGGAGAGCCCAGCCCTTCAGCACGGTGCAGGGACTGAAAGCTGAGGGTGCCGAAGGGAAACACCCAGTGCACCCTCCTCGTGCTCTGCCCCGCGCTGCACTCGAAGCTTCCCGGTGGGAAATCGGTCGGAATCTGCTTTTCCTGCTGGTGTGGGGGAAGGCGGAGCGAATCTCCAAAGTATCACGGAATTATGGAGCGGTTTGGAGTGGGAAGGGACCTTAAATCCCATCCCATCCCACCCCTGCCATGGCAGGGACACCTCCCACTGTCCCAGGCTGCTCCCAGCCCCAAAGTCCAGCCTGGCCTTGGGCACTGCCAGGGATCCAGGGGCAGCCACAGCTGCTCTGGGAATTCCAGCCCAGCCCCTCCCCACCCTCCCAGCCAGGAATTCCTGCCCAATATCCCATCCATCCCTGCCCTCTGGCAGTGGGAAGCCATTCCCCGTGTCCTGTCTCCCCAGGCCCTTGAGAACAGTCTCTCCCTGCTCTCCATGAGATAAAACCCCTTGGAGCTGCTGGCTCTGGTATCAGATGTGGAACTGCCTCGGGTTCACAGCTTCACTTACCTGGAGTCAGCAGATAACGATAAAGGAAATATCCTGTGCCTGCAGCACCAGCTGTGCGCGTTCCCTGCTCAGCACCACGAATTAATTCCATCTCGAAGAGCCTTCTGGAGCAGCCACGAGGACGTGCGGGTGCCAGTCCCAGCTCCCAGGCCACTTTTCCTTCGAGGCAATTCATCTGCATTTTGACATTTCCGAGTTCGCCGGCTCCACAGAATTTATTTCTGACTGGTTTCATGTAAATCAAATTGCTTGAGACTTCTGCCTTCAGATTATAAGCGATCACATTAAACCACAAGATGCTCTTGGCCACAGGGAGACTAAAAATGAGATTTTGTACAGTTGTTCTTTCTCGTTAAATTCTTTTTTTGTTTGTTTGTTTGTTTTCTTTTTTGTGAACAGACAACTTTGTAATCCCCAAATCAAGTCATTTGCCCACACGGTGCTCTGGTGGGATCCAGCCTGGGATACGGAATCCAGCTCTGGAGAAACCAACATCAAAAAGACATGGAGCTGCTGGAGAGAGCCCAGAGGAATCCACGGAGCTGCTCCCAGGGCTGGAGCCCCTCTGCTCTGGAGCCAGGCTGGGAGAGCTGGGAATGTTCACCTGGAGAGGAGAAGGCTCCAGGGAGAGCTCAGAGCCCCTTGCAGGGCCTAAAGGGGCTCCAGGAGAGCTGGAGAGGGACTGGGGACAAGGGATGGAGGGACAGGACACAGGGAATGGCTTCCCACTGCCAGAGGGCAGGGCTGGATGGGATATTGGGAAGGAATTCCTGGCTGGGAGGGTGGGGAGGGGCTGGGCTGGAATTCCCAGAGCAGCTGTGGCTGCCCCTGGATCCCTGGCAGTGCCCAAGGCCAGGTTGGACACTGGGGCTGGGAGCAGCCTGGGACAGTGGGAGGTGTCCCTGCCCTGGCAGGGGTGGGATGGGATCCTCCTAAAGTCCCTTCCCACCCAGACCATCCCATGATTCTCTCCTGGTATTTGGCACAGAGTTGCCCCCGCCTTGCCCTGGTCAGTGCTGAGGCTGCACCCCCAGGATGTTCCCAGTGCCTGGGAAGGGCTCTGGGAGCTCCAGCTGTGGGGACAAGTCAGTCCTGAGCTCACACCTGGCGGGGAACTGCTCTGATCAGGCACAGGAACGCCTGGATCCCTTCCCGTGATCCGGGTGGGATCACCCAGTGCCTGCACCTGGAGAGGGTCCCCAGGCCCAGTGGCACCAGTCCGGCCCCTGGATGCCCCAGTTCCCCTCACACTGCTCCAGCCCAGGCTGCCTGAGGCTGCCTTGTTGCTGTTGTTTCCTTTAATTAGGCAGGAAAACGTCTCCCTGGGCTGCAGGTAATTGGAGGAGCAGCCCGGGCACTCGGGAACTCGGGGAAAATAAATGCAGGAGGCGAAATTACTTCCAGCATTTGCAAGTTGCAGAAGTGCAAAGGCAAAAAAAAACCCAGAACAACCCAACAGCAGCAGCAACAAATATTCCCAAAGAGCCCTGTTTGCTGGAGGCACGGGGGGGAGGAGGGAAGCTGGAGGAGGATCAGGGAATTCTGGATCCGCAGCTTCCAGCCAGGTCAGCACGGAGCCAGATCCTGAAATCCAAGATCTCCTGGGCCTGTGGACATTTACAGCCATGGCTCCAGGCCCACCTGCCCTTGGGACACTTCCACAGATGGCCTGAGCCACATTTGGGCATCAGAGCAGTTGTGGGGATGGGTTTGAATCCAAGGAATGCCTGGATGTGGCACTCGGGGCTCCGGGCTGGGGACGAGGTGGGGACCGGGCACAGCTCGGACTCGGTGACCCTAGAGGGCTTTTCCAGCCTCAGGGATCCTGGAATTCTGTGATTGATCCTCAGGCAGGAGGCTCCAGGAGGCTCCAGGGGGCTCAGGGCAGCCAGAGGGTTCTGGGAGGGCTTTTCCAGCCTCAGGGATCCTGGGATTCTGTGATTGACCCTCGGGAAGGAGGGTCCAGGGGGCTCAGGGCAGCCAGAGTGTTCTGGGAGGGCTTTTCCTACCTCAGGGATCCGGGGATTCCGTGATTGACCCTCAGGCAGGAGGCTCCAGGAGGCTCCAGGGGGCTCAGGGCAGCCAGAGGGTTCTGAGAGGGCTTTTCCAGGGATTCTGGGATTCTGCCTTGGTGCCTCCTCTCCCACAGCTCCTGGGGAGGATTCCAAGCTGCTGCTCCTGTGGGTTTGCCATGGAAAACTGGGGCTTCCAGGGGGATACTGGAGCATCTCCCCTGGGGCAGCAGGACCAGTGGGACACTGAGGCCACCGGATCCATCCCCGGGGGGACACAGAGCTGTGCCAGCCTCTGCTCAGCCCCTGGCAAACCCCACCCCGTGCCCGGAACCAGGAGCGGGAGCAGCCGAGCCCAGGGTGAGATTCCAGCAGCGCTGCCCTTCCCGGGGCCATTCCAGCCAGGAGGAGCAGTGCAATGGGAAGCAGGGACCAGCTGGAATCTTCTGCAAAGGAGCAGCAGAGCTGTGCAGCCAGAGCTGGGTAAACCAGCCTGGATGGATTGTGTAACACTATGGTCACGCACAAAGCGTATTTTTGCCTTCTCTTATTAATATTTTGGGGGGGAAAATGCTGAACAGGGACTCTGGTTATTCAGTCTCGGCCCTGGAGGGCTGAGACCCCCCTGGGGCTGAGCATCCCCTCAGGCCCTGGCAGGGGTGGGGCTCAGGGGGCAGAGTCCCCTCCTCACACAGGGACACCCCCAAACCCCGTGGGTCTGTGGGGGGCACAGGCCAGGCAGGGAGGAGCTGCCGGGCTCAGTTTGAGCCATTTAATTGTGCCTTCAATGAGGCTGAACTAAGAGAGTCCGGGTGGAGTCCATTTGTCAAAGATCACAAAGGTTTCTCCCTCTTAATCGGGCTCTTGCAGCAGCACGGTTTAATTATTCCCGTGGCTGCTTTCCCCTGCAGGCAGAGAGAATCCCAGAATCCCAGAGTGGTTTGGGTTGGAGAGACCTCAAATCCCACCCATTCCCACCCCTGCCAGGGCAGGGACACCTCCCACTGCCCCAGGCTGCTCCAAGCCCCAAAGTCCAGCCTGGCCTTGGGCACTGCCAGGGATCCAGGGGCAGCCACAGCTGCTCTGGGAATTCCAGCCCAGCCCCTCCCCACCCTCCCAGCCAGGAATTCCTTCCCAAGATCCCACCCCAATCTCCCCTCTTTCAACTTAAACCCATTCCCCCTGTCCTGTCACTGCCGGCCCTCACAGAAATCCCCTCTGCAGCTGTGGCAAGATGCTTTCATGACTTCCAAACCCACCCAGAACCTTTGATTCCTGAGCTGAGCCACAAAGAAGCACCGAACGGAGCGGGCAGATCGCTTTTGTTCTCCTTTCCGGCAGATTTCCCCCAGAACAGACAGCAGCAGTGACACTGATTACTCGTTACATCATTAATATTTAACAGCTTGCCATAATAAAATATTTAAACTCAAATATATTGATTTTTAGCACGTTAATACAGTTGCAGCACAAACAGGATTAGCAAGGTCTCATATGCAGAACTTTAATTAAATCCATAAAGCACACTTTTTTAATAAGCTCTCGCACAAAACTTAACTTTAAATAAATGCTTTCTAACAGGCAGGGAGGCTCTGCAGGACCTGGAGAGGTTTTTTTGGACCTGAGCACATCCCACGCTTCCTGATGGGGATTCCTGCCCTCCTGGGGACCTCAGCTGACATTTTAACTTGCTCCGAGCAACCTAAATGTTGCCTTCAGGGAAGAAATAAGAGTTTTATCAAGGAATAATAACAGCTTGGCAAGGAGATGAGCTTTAAGGTCCTTCCAGCCCAACCCAGTCTGGCATTTTATGGTTCTCCAGCACAAGGAACGGGGCTGGAGAGCTGGGAACACGCTCAGGGATCACCTTCCACGGCCCAGGCCGAGGCAGGACCTTGCACGGGGTCAGCTGCCAGGACCTCTGGGTGGTCCATCCTCCCCCTTCTCCAAGGGACACCCCAGCTCCCACCCCACCCATTGCCCTGGCAGGGAAAATATCCATTTTCTGCCGTTCTCGGAAGTTTTTCCTGTGCTGCTCCCACCAGTGGACACTCGGATGTAAAGGCAGCAGGCAGGTGGTGGCTGCAGCCACACTCCAATTAAATCATGGAGCTTTTGGGGGCAAAAAAAGGCAATTTTAGCACTCTGCATTTCCCTGCGGCAGCAGCTGAGGCCTGATGGACACCTGGAGGTCACAGAAAAAGGTCAGGACCTTTTTCCGCAGTCCCCTTCCGTCAATCCAGGTGGCCAAGGGGCTTTTCCAAGAAGTTTTCCTGAAATCCTTGGCTCTTAGCAGTGCTCGTGCTGGGAGAACATCGAATTATCCTGCACGACCTGAATCCCGCCGCCGGGGCTGCGATGAGAGAGCCGAGGTTGTTAACAGAACCCAGGGCCGTTTGTTTGCCACCCCATCCTGATTCCAGAGGCAGCCGATCTCCTGCCCTGTCCTGCCCCTCGCAGGCAGCCCCTGGAGAGGGGATTCCTGCCCGGGACGGGGGTGGGTGCTGATGTTCCCAGAGTTTTGGGAGAAGGAACAGCCCAGCCAGTCCCCACCGCCCCTTGGAGCCCTTCCCACTGATCATTATCCCTGTTTTTGGAAAGTCCGTCCTCTGTATAACCACGGCTTCCTACAAAAGGGGGGATCCAGGTGGGATCTGCTCCCAGGGAACGAGGGACAGGACAAGGGGGAAAAGCCTGAAGCTGTCCCAGAGGATGTTTAGATGGGATAGTGGGAAATTCTCTCCATGGAAATGTTGCCCAGCCCATGGTGGGTGAGGTGACCACCACCCTCAAATCCCTGAATTCCTGCCTCCCTTCTCCCCAGCACCATTCCAGAAATGTTATTTCTACATTTCAGTTTGTGCTTTTCGGTTTTTTTTTTTTTCCTTCCTGATAAAACAAAACAGTGGGGGAAAAATGACCTTTTCAGGTTTTAGATGTTCTGGAAAGGGAAAAAAACCCAAGTAAGTGGTGGTGCTTTAAAAGCCATTAAAATGTTCCGATGGAGGACTCGGGGATCTGTAATTATTGCCATGGCAGGGGTTATTTTTCCTGCTCTTGTTAGAACCTTCTCCACGACTAACAGCCTCCCTCCTGCCAAGTGAGATCCTCTGCCATTTCCTTCAGGGTTTTCTGGGAGCAGAATCGAATCCTTGCAGCTGAAATGGGAGCCAGAGCCCAAACTCCTGAGGGACACAGGCACCGCTCCAGCTCCGGGTGCAGGCCGGGTGCCCCAGTGAGGAGGGTGGAGGGGCCCGGCTGGTGGGACCCCAATCGCTCAGCACCACCCCAGGGGGGGAAACCAGGGTTTTTCCCAAAGTTTTCCTGGGTTTTCCCATAGTTTTCCCCAGGTGACCACTGCAAATCCGAATCCCTGCTGCAGCCAGCCCCGTGCAGCTCCCTGCCAGCGCTGGGATAGCAAATCCCAAATAACCTCTCACCTAAGGCTGTTTAAAGCAGACAGGGACAGGCAGGCACTGCTGGAAAAGCCTTTTCATCTCCCAGCACTGCTGGCCGCGGAAATCTCTTCCCAGTGCTCGGTGTTACGTTGTAAATCTGCCTGGGCTGGGTTTAGGGGGATCGGGATTGTATTGAAACCCCCTGAGCGACCCCTCCAGGTAAATCCCGGCTCCTCGTGAGCGGCCGGGGTCATCCACGGGATCCGGGCCATGGATCTGCTCCATCAGTCTGGGATCCGGGCCATGGATCTGCTCCATCAGTCTGGGATCCGGGCCATGGTTCTGCTCCATCAGTCCGGGATCCAGGCCATGGATCTGCTCCATCAGTCTGGGATCCAGGCCGTGGATCTGCTCCATCAGTCTGGGATCCAGGCCGTGGATCTGCTCCATCAGTCCGAGATCCAGGCCGTGGATCTGCTCCATCAGTCCGAGATCCAGGCCGTGGATCTGCTCCATCAGTCCGGGATCCAGGCTATGGATCTGCTCCATCAGTCTGGGATCCAGGCCATGGATCTGCTCCATCAGTCCGAGATCCAGGCCGTGGATCTGCTCCATCAGTCCGAGATCCAGGCCGTGGATCTGCTCCATCAGTCCGGGATCCAGGCTATGGATCTGCTCCATCAGTCTGGGATCCAGGCCATGGATCTGCTCCATCAGTCCGAGATCCAGGCCGTGGATCTGCTCCATCAGTCCGAGATCCAGGCCGTGGATCTGCTCCATCAGTCCGGGATCCAGGCTATGGATCTGCTCCATCAGTCTGGGATCCAGGCCATGGATCTGCTCCATCAGTCCGAGATCCAGGCCGTGGATCTGCTCCATCAGTCCGAGATCCAGGCCGTGGATCTGCTCCATCAGTCCGGGATCCAGGCTATGGATCTGCTCCATCAGTCTGGGATCCAGGCCATGGATCTGCTCCATCAGTCCGAGATCCAGGCCGTGGATCTGCTCCATCAGTCCGGGATCCAGGCTATGGATCTGCTCCATCAGTCTGGGATCCAGGCCATGGATCTGCTCCATCAGTCCGAGATCCAGGCCGTGGATCTGCTCCATCAGTCCGAGATCCAGGCCGTGGATCTGCTCCATCAGTCCGGGATCCAGGCCATGGATCTGCTCCATCAGTCCGGGATCCAGGCCATGGATCTGCTCCATCAATCCAGGCTACAGGACCTGGATCTGCTCCATCAATCCAGGGTACAGGCCATGGATCTCCGTCCCTGGTCCTGCTCCATCCATCTGGCTTCCATACCATGGACCTTTTTCCTCAGTCCTGCTCCATCAATCCAGGACCCATGGTCATGGAACTCCTTCCCTGGTCCCTCTCCATCAGTCCAGGGTCCACACCATGGACCTCCTTCCTCAGTCCCACTCCACCAGTTTGGGGTCCATGCCACAGATCTCCTTCCTCATTTCCCCTCCATCAATCCCATCCCAGGTCCATCCCACAGATCTCCTTCTTCATTTCCCCTCCATCAATCCCAGGTCCATCCCACAGATCTCCTTCCCGGGCGTGCAGCATGGCCCAGCTCACACTCCAGGGCGTCACTTTCCTTTTCCCTTCTGGAAAGAAGTGCGGGAAGCGCTTTTGGGAGCGGTGGAATTGCGGGCCCTGGCCGCGGTGGCTGCGGTGGAGCTCTGCTACCACCTGCAGGGCTCCTGCCGGGCTGCTCCGCATCGCAGCGCCTGGAAGCGCTGGAGAGGCAGCCAGGGAGCCTTTGGTTCTCCCTCGGTTTAATTCCCGAAGGCAAATCCAGTCGCTCTCCCAGCAGAGGGTCACACAACCCCGGGCAGCTCCCACGTCCCTCTGTCCTGCTTTGAACAAGACGCCGGCACCAGGAATGCCAGGAAATGCTTTGTTGGTGCCCAGCTAAGCAAACACCGATGCCAACACGGAATGGCACAGAATAAACACTTCCCTGGCATGAAATAACCCCTTCCCTGGCATGGAATAACCCCTTCCCCAGCATGGAATAACCCCTTCCCCAGCATGGAATAACCCCTTCCCTGGCATGGAATAACCCCTTCCCCAGCACGGAATAACCCCTTCCCTGGCATGGAATAACCCCTTCCCTGGCATGGAATAACCCCATCCCTGGCATGGAATAACCCCTTCCCTGGTATGGAATAACCCCTTCCCCGGCATGAAATAACCCCTTCCCTGGTATGGAATAACCCCATCCCTGGCATGGAATAACCCCTTCCCCGGCATGAAATAACCCCTTCCCTGGTATGGAATAACCCCTTCCCTGGCATGGAATAACCCCGGCCCCTCTCCGCTCCGGGGTGGGCTCGGTGCCCTCGGGAGCCCCCAGCCCCTCCCCAGGTGTCCCGGCCTGGCCGGACTCGGGTCCCGGAGCTGCTCTGGGGCTCTGCAGCAGCAGCAGCGGCCGGATCCCCTCCTGCCCCCATCCCACATCGGCAATCGCAGCCGACGTGCCGGGCCCGTTGTTATTCAGCACAACCCCATCAGCGTTTATCCCTCAGCAGTGACCTTCCCGAGCGCAGGAAGCCCACAGAAAGAGCATTTGTAATTAATCTATTTCCATGAGATTAGCGAGCTCCATGTCCCAGGGATCCGCCTAAGATCCCTTCGGAGCCTCGAATCCTTTTGTCCGGACGGCTTTGAACCCGCGGCGGTGTCAGCAGCGAGCAAGCGGCGCGGCGGGGGCCGCGGAAATCTCGGCTCGGCTCGGGGCTGCCCAAATCCCGGCCCTGCTCCATCCCCCCGGCGCGGGTGAGGCCAAAGCGCTGCGGAGATCGCCCCGGGAGAGGGGACAGGCCCTGCAGGGCCGAGGGGGGCTTGGCACCCTCACCCCTGCTCTGCTCCCAGCTCCCCCATCCCAGCTCCCCCATCCCATCCATCCCATCCCATTCATATTATCCCATCCCATTGCATCCCATCCCATGGATCCCATCCCATCCCATCCCATCCCATCCATCCCATCCCATTCCATCCCATGGATCTCATCCCATCCCATGGATCCCATCCCATCCCATCCCCTCCCATCCCATGGATCTCATCCC
>VZTE01001275.1:216656-249001 GCA_013397775.1 Eulacestoma nigropectus
TGGCGCCGGCGCTGCTGGACGCGAAGCGCCGGGTCCGGCACGCCGCCATGGAGGCGTTCGCCGCGCTGGCCTCGGCGCTGGGCCCCGGCAACACCGGCGCGCTGCTCCGCGCCCTCGACGCCGTGGAGCTGCGGCCCGGCGGCGCCGGGGTCGTGCACGCCGTGCGAGCCCGGCTGGCCAGGAAGGCGCTGCCCAGGCTGGGCGAGCAGGGACTCGTGGAGTACGGCGTGCCCTTGTCCTCCTCCGGCCACTGCCGCGGGCCCTGCCACCCGCCCGGCGCCGACACCGAGTGGCTGCTGATGGGCAGCAGGAGCCGGAGCGCGCACAGCCGCTGCGGCCACCCCGCCGGCCAGGGTGCGCTGCACGGCCCCGCGTGTGCCGAGCGGGGACTGAGCCCCCGGAGAGTCCTGAGTGCCGGCAGAGGCAAAAACAAGCTGCCCTGGGAGAACGAGCTGGCTGCGGACAGGGAAGGTGGCTCGGGGGTCAGGATGCCTGTCACGAAGGTTGTGGAGCAGGTATGTAACTCCCTGGGTGCCTTTATCCCTAAGGCGTTTCCAGAGGGAGGATGGAAAGTTGTCAGAGGCTTGTTAAGTGAGAGATGTTTGGGAGCTATGGCTGCTGTTTCATGTTTCATGAATCTGTACGCTCAGATCGCTCTGGGAAGGTAAACTTGGGAATTCCTTATGTCAGATTCAACCAAGCAACTTACCAGACTGCTTATCACTTACAAAAAAGTATATAATCTTTTTTTGAGGTTAGTTGGGCTCCCTGAGACAGTCCTTAGGTCTGACGGTAGTGACGTAACTCCGACGTGTCAACAATGCCAGGTGAACCTCTGGGAATGAGCACAAAAGTGGGGAAAACATCCTTTATTTGTATGTTTGTGCTTGAGAGCATGGGACTGACTGCAGAGACTTTCCTGTTTGGGGGAAACTGAGCAATTCCTCCAGCTCGGGCTCAGAAGGCAGAGCTCCGGGGTGGGGCCGAGCTCTTTGGGATAAACCTAGGGGCTGCCAAATGCCTGTGTGGCTCTTGCTCCTTGGGCTGATCCAACCAGGAAAAATGTAGGTCAGGCTGGCATAACGATTCTGGTTGAGTTTGGGTGTAGTCACCTACTGACCACGTTGGCAGCTGGAAAGGGGAGGAACCTCTGGAAAACTGTCCCAGGTCGTTTTTCCTTTGCCAGGGGTTCTGTGACGTGTTTTGGATACCATGGGGGTGTATCTGTGTGTGGTGGTTTTTCTGTTGTGTTTTGGGTTTTTTTTTTTTTAAAGTGGACACGTTTGATTTGTCATAACTTGATCTCCTGTGAGGGAGCTGAAGCAATCAGAGCTCCTGAGGAAATCAGAGGCTGTGCAGAGGAGATTCCCCAGTGCCACATTTACGTACTCGGATTTTAGTTCTCAGTTGCTTGGTAACTTGTTGCTGTGCTGGATGAGGTCATGGGCAGTGAGTGCTCCTCTGCAGCCTGGCTGTGGGGCAGGCTCTTAACAAAATAAACTCAGTTGATGCTTCTGTACTGTCAAACCACGAAGTTCATGCCTGGTCTCAAATGCAGATGTGCTCATCCCTTTCCTTGGTGCCTGTGTTACCTTTCCTGAGGCTCCTAAAGACAGCTGTGTCTTCCTGAGCTGATGAATCTGTTCCTTTGGGATATCTACAGGCAGGGTCTGGACAACAAGATGTGTAGGAAACACCTCTGGAGCAAGAAGGGTTTCCTTTTTGAAGCAGTTTTTCAGTATTAGCTAACACAGCTTGTGGAAAAACCAGTTACTTGCCAGTGTTCTCCTGGCAGGTTGGGCCGAGCCCTGTGCTGCTGCTGCTGCTGCTGCTGGTGTTTTTCTGTAACTCTGAACAAAAGACAAGTTAATACAGGCACCAACACCTGGCTGGGGCTTGGAAAGGGGGAGCCTTCCCTGCCTGGGACAGCCCCTCTCCAAGGAAGTCAGGGAGGAGCTCTGGAAAGGAATGAACCTTTTGTACATGTGGTTGTGTTTATCCCTCTACAGTGGGAGGAGTTTCCAGCGCTGCAGAGAGGGAGAGAAAGCAATTAGCTTATGGGTTCTGTTTGGCTGGTGTGTAAAGTTCATTTGGAGGTGGGGTAAATCGTCAAATCCTGGGATGGTCTGGGTTGGAAGGGACCTTAAAGCCCATCCAGTGCCACCCCTGCCATGGCAGGGACACCTCCCACTGTCCCAGGCTGCTCCAAGCCCCAGTGTCCAGCCTGGCCTTGGGCACTGCCAGGGATCCAGGGGCAGCCACAGCTGCTCTGGGCACCCTGTGCCAGGGCCTCCCCACCCTCCCTGCCAGCAATTCCTAATTCCCAATATCCCATCCATCCCTGCCCTCTGGCAGTGGGAACCTGATTTGGCACAGGATGAATTGGAGTCCTGTTGGCCAGACCCCAGTTACTGCAAAGGAAACTTAAAACATCGGGGTGGTTTAATTGTGGAATATTTACCTGATTGCTGTAGGTTGACACCTTTGCTGCTCCTTCACATCCTGGTCCTTTGTCTGAAACTCTCCAGGGCAGGGGACCCTGTTTGTCCAGTGATGTTGGTGACCAGAGGGACCTGAGGGAATGGCTGGAGCTGGGCCAGGGTCAGGCTGGAGATCAGGGAAAGGCTCTTCCCCCAGAGGTGCTGGGCACTGCCCAGGCTCCCCAGGGAATGGGCACGGCCCCGAGGCTGCCAGAGCTCCAGGAGCGTTTGGACAGCGCTGCCAGGGATGCCCAGGGTGGGGTTGTTGGGGTGTCTGGGCAGGGCCAGGGGCTGGGATGATCCCTGTGGGTCCCTTTCCACTCAGGATATTCCATGATCCTGCCTTGGATGCAAGTAGGTGAACTGTGTTTTCACTCGTGGCTCACTGGGAGCATAATCCTGGCTGGTGTTCCCTGTGCTGAAGACATTCCAGGAGCTGTGTAAGTCAGGCTCTTGTCCCTGGGGCATCCAGCAATCAGGGTGTGTGGGAAGTCAGCCCTGGATCTGCCCTTAACTCCTTCAGTAAGGAAAATGCATTTATCATGCATAAATCTCAGGAAGTCGATTTGTTTCTGTACATGTCAAATATTAATTATTAGTTCAGACATTCCTTCGAAGTGAATTTGCTTAAAAATTAACTTTTGGAGTCATTCTGTGGCTGAAAGGATGCATGAAAGCTGCTTAATGTTTAAAGCCGTTTCCCTGCCAATATTTTTAGGGTCATGTTACACAGTGATTGTCCAAGGCTGTGTCTAGACTTTCCTGATCAGATAAGATGTGAGTAAAACATGTGTAAGTTAATGTGTACTAAAAATAACAGGTAGATAAGGCACATCGACTTCAGGGGTTTATCTGGCTTCTCTGGAGAGCTGTGGATTCTCCATCCCTGGAGGTGTTCAGGTGTTCTAAGGGCAGGTTTGAATATTGGATATTGCAGGGTAAGAGTTACCCCTGGGACACACAGACCCTGCAGGCCCTGGCCCTGCTGCTGGAGATACCTTTTGGTACCCAAAGGTTCCTTTTGGGGGAAACAAGAGCATTTGAACATTTCACTGGACATTTAAGCCCTGTCACAAAGTTCATGTGAACTCTGGGATCTCCCCTAACTTTGGTGGTGTTGGGCAACATGGTGTGGAATTGTCCTCATTTCCATATTGATCTGATAGCTGGAGAACTTGATCGCCCTCCGAGTGTTCAAATGACCTGGGAAATCAGATTTATGGAACAAAACCTCTTTGTTTTCCACGGGGATAACAAGGATCAGAGGGCCACAGACGGTGCCCAGTCTGTGGGATAAAGGTGTCCCTTCCTGGGGAGCTGGGGTGTCCCTCTGGGACATGAGCCCTGGTTTTCCTGGAGCTGGGAGAGGATTTTGGGGAGATCTGTTCTATCTTTGTGTGGTGTTGGGCTCTCCCCTGGGAGAACGTTGTTGATGCTCCTGGGTGTTGGATTAGGAGCACCTTTGGTGTCATCCAATGGCACAGCTCCACAGGGAAGGGATGCAGGGAGGGAATGTTTGCCTGTGATTCCAGGCCAGGCTTGGAGCAGCCTGGGACAGTGGAACCCCATGGCAGGGGTAGCACTGGATGGGCTTTGAGGTGCCTCCCAACCCAAACCATTCCATGATTCCATGATGGGTCACTCTCAAGGGCTGTGCTTTGGTCATCCAAGTTAGCAATTCCTGTGGTGAGTGGATTCAGGTATTTTCCAACATTCGTGGAATTTAAAGGAATCTGCGCCCTTTTGAGAAATCCCTTTGCTGGGATTTGTCATCTGCTCCGGGGAAGCATCTGGCAGCTTTGGGATTGCCTTTATTTCCCACCACCCTCAAGCCTGTGTTTAGTGAATTTGCAATGCTGTAATTATAATTTGTGTACAGGGAAGCAGAGTTTTCATTCCTGGAGCTGCGATGGGAACAGCTGAGTGAAGCTGCACTGTCATGGCAGTGTTGGAATTTACTCCTCCTGCACACACTGCTTTATCTGTAGGGAAAAATGGGATCAAAGTTTATCCTGTACCAGCTCCTAAACAGAAAATTCCCTCTCTCCCAGCTGAAACCAGGCTGTGGTAATTTGTACAAGGAATATTTCATTATGGACTGGAGGATCCGAGGATGGAAAACGTTTGCTGGTCACAGGGGCAGGAATGCCAAGGTCTCACCTCTTTTATCCCAACTTGTGATAACCTGGAATAAACCACTTCATTGTCCTGCTGTTCTTTTCCTCCTGTGTCCCTTGGAGCCTGGGTTGGATGGAGGCTCCCTAAGGTTTTTCCCTGTGTGCTTTGAGCACTTGTCCCAAAATCCTTCCAGGGGGAGCCTAATCCCTGCAGGCTGATTGGAAACCTTTAGCTCTGGCTGTCAGGGAATGTTGATGTCAAGTTTTCATCTTTTGGGCATTTTGGTGGGTTTGCTTAGGGTGCTTCAGACTGGAGGCTGGGACATCAATGCCATTGGAACCCAGGAAACGCTGGCAGTAATCAGACCATGTTTTTGTAAGCAAAACCCAACATTTTGGCCATTTTGTTAACCACAAAACCCCTCCCAGGCCCAGGGAAGTGTTTCCTCCAGGAGCTGATGTCCAGGTAGCTGTGGGCCTTGGAGCTCAGCTCCCTCTGGGAATTGCTTTTCAAAGCACTGGATGGAAAACCAGGGAAGTTGCTGCATCCCATATTTATTTCCTGCCACAGGTACCATGTGGGAGTGAAAGTTTCCTTTTTTAAGGGGAACAGTCAGAGGGAAGATAATTTGGGATAATTAAATTAAAAAATTCCAATTGGGAAGTTTATTTGGGGGAATAAAATGTAATTAAATGTAATTTAATTACGTTTTTAATCTACATTTAATTTTTAATGTAATTAAAAAGTTTGACTTGGGAAGAGGAGTCTCGTTGGTAGGATATGGAGATGGAATTTCTCTTGCCTTGGATGTGTATCTTGTGTCTCCTCTTTGCTTGGAAAGGACCTGGAGGTTTTGTTGGAACTCTGAGGTTTTTCTCTATATTCCACAACCAGTTCTATTTTTCAGCTCCTCTGTGACACAGTAAATCTCATAAGGATATAAGAACAATTAATTTGTGCTCATTGTCATGATTCTCATCCCAAGTTTTCAGTTCTGTGCTGCATTTTGTGATGCTTTTGTGAAACCCCATTGCAACATTAATTAACCCTTCAAAGATATTAAACCAGAGCCTTTGGCTGCTGTTGGTGTGACCCAGGCACTGAACTTGGCAGGCAGTCTGTTAAATCACCCTGAGGTTTCTCCTGGAGCAGGGAAGGTTTGGGACACCTGGAGCTGTGTGGGCCAGGCTGGATTTAGGAGATTATGGAATTATAGGCTCATGGAAAGCTGCAGTTCCATAGTTCAGGAGTTTTCCCAGTCTGAGAATCCATCCTTGTGGTGAACTGGGAAATTCAGTGAAATTAAAAACCACATATATTTATAAATGGTTGTATTTTGGATGTGTTAGACCACAAATTCCCACATCCACGTACCAGGATGTTGGATAAAGGAGTTTTGAGGCTGAACCTGGTGCTGCTCTTTCCACTGCTGAATAAATAAATATTTCCATTTCTGTTCAGACTCTTCCATGTGCAGCCTTCTCTGTGAAAGGGGAGAGCAGAGTAAATACAGCCTGGGAGTGGTTTAAATCACTGATTTTACTAATTAAATCAGAAATTTATTTAAAGCATGACCTTTTCTTTGCTAAATATTGGGATTATTGAGATTTTCTCCTTACCTGTACCCAGTTCTCAGTAAAAGCTGCTGGTAGTATCCAGTACAGCTTTTAGACTGAATCTGGAGTGTGTGGTTTGCAAGAAACTGTTCCATTCTGGGATTTTGGGGTTCTGTTGTCTATTTAAATGCTTCCCCATCTCATGCACATAATTCAAAAGGTCAATGTTTAATTTTTAAAACTTAATTTTTAAAATAGTGCCATTCTCGACCAGTTAATTTTATTGGGGTTTTTTCCCCTTTCAGTGTGAGTAGCTTTAACCTGTATTTTAGTTAAGGCCTGGAAAACAGCTAAAATGCTTTCTAATGCTTGAAATACTTGAAAATTGGGTAGCTGGGCAAGTAAAGCTTGTATCAAAATGTCTGTAATTGTGCTGTTTGCACAGGGCAGGGCTGTGCTTTCATTTCACACACAGTTTATTTTGCTTTTCCCTACAGTTCTCTGCATCCAATGATTTCCTTCACTCCCCGAAGCTCCGGCCCTCCCAAGGAATCCCAGCCAGTGAAGAGTTACTTTTCAGCAGGAAAAGAGCTTCCAGGACTTTACTGCAGCCCAGTGTGGAGCTGAACTCGGAGCCTTCTGCCCTCGGTGCTGGTGAGTGGGGGCACAGGGACGTGCTGGAGCTGCCAAGGCAAAACAGATTTTAGTGCTTTAGTGGCCAGAAGGGTCTGAAAAGCCTGGGCAAGACCAGACCTGAGTGATTGTGTCCCCGTGGCCCTGGGTTCTGTCCTTGTCCCCTTTGAGGAATCCTGGCCCTGCCAAGTTTGCTCCCTCGCAGTGGTTTGGGTTTTGAGGCGTTTGCTCCCCTTCACTGTCACATACTCAAAGAGGGGATTGTTCCAAGGGCTTCT
The DNA here is from genome assembly GCA_013397775.1 of Eulacestoma nigropectus. Lineage (NCBI taxonomy): Eukaryota > Metazoa > Chordata > Aves > Passeriformes > Eulacestoma > Eulacestoma nigropectus. The sequence continues at coordinate 223,722 of VZTE01001275.1, forward strand.
TTTGCCCCCCTGCAATTCCCAGCTGGAGCAGTGCCCTGGAAGAGCGGCCAGTCCTTTTCCCTTTTTCCCTCTGAGCTGCTTTATGGGGTTGCTTAGAGACTCTGGAATTAAGTTCTTGGAGTGTGTTTGGGTTTCACACTCAGAGCCACGCAGAGTCTGTATTCCCTAGGAAATAGCACTGGATGTTTTCTGGTGGACACCCTGTGTGAAGTACTGATTTAGCTCTTTGTGTTCTCTTTTGGAAGGTGCTATGGGCTCTCACCAGCCTCAGATTTCAGGGAAACGTGGGACACTTGGATACCCACAGGCACGTGGGAAGAGTGGCAGTGTGGACTCTGATTTACAGTTTCTGGGACTAAGTAGCTGTCAGCAGGACAAAGGTATGTGGCTTCTGCCAGTGGCCTAAGGCAGGGCACGTCACTTTGGAGTTGTCTCTTTGTTCCTTTGCTTCCCTAAGAAATGCAAACTGCTACTGGAAGGTTGTTCAGTCCCTCTCCAGATGGCTCCTCCTCTGAGATTTAATTTGTGGTTGTTAATTTACAGCCTCACCTTTGACATCTGACTCTGTCGTGGTGTTAGAGAAAAGGTGCTGCGTGGGAGAATCACAGCAGCATTTGTTCTACTTGCATCACTATTTTTTTGAAATAGAGTTCTCCAAAACATGCCAGAAAATAGTTTTAAGGCTTAGACTCACATTGGGAGGGGAATGCAATTTGCAGAATGAAGTTGGTTGGTTTGTCTGCTTGCTTGGCAGAACCTTCAGGCTTTGACTGCCTAGTGGTGCATTATTTCATGGGAAATTATTCTTATGATGCATTATTTCATTGGACATTATTTTTATGGTGTATTATTTCACTGGAAATCATTCTTACAGTGCATTGTTTCATTATAAATTATTATTACAAGAGCCACTTACCACAAGTACTCTTTTCCTTTGCTCAGTTTGTTCCAGCCTCAATTTTTCCAGCAAGACCCAGAGAAGTTTTTGCACTCAGGCAGAGCCCACCGTGTCCTTCCAAGGTCCCAGTGCCAACCAGGGCACATTCATCCTGCCCTCCTTCCCCCTGTCATCCCCCAGGAACAGCCCCAAGCACCTCTCCTCCCCAGCTGCCTCTCCAAGGAAGTCCCAGGAGGCTCCCATGAGCCTCTCCAGCTCCTGGCCTCTCAAAAGCTTCGAAGGGCTGCCTAAGCCTGGGTCCCAGAAGCAGCTGCTCAGCCAAAAGCCAGGAGACAGCACAGGTGGGAATGTTCTCAGTGTGATAAAAAGGGATTTGGGGGTTGTGTTTTGAGTGATTTTTTAGCGGTCAGAAAATCCACAGTGGCAGGTGAGGGGGAATTGGGCAGTGCCCCAAGTGCAGTTAGGAATGGGAGGGATTGATTGATTGATGGATTGATGGCTTCACTGCTCACATCCCTGCAGGCTTCCCCTCAAAAGTGGAGCCTTTGGATTTGTCATGAAGCAAAATACGCTACAGCTCTGCTTTTCTTAATGCCTCAGGGAAAGCTTTGTCTTCAAACTAAAACAAGCCCCCAAATGGAGCAGTTTTAGGGGAAGTCAGTACAGAAATACCTGGTACTGTTCATACCCTCATTCATACACGTGCAAGAAAAGGGTTGCTCAGTGCATTTTGTCTTCTTGCCTCTTCGTGTGAATTGTGGAATCCCAGAATGGTTTGGGTTGGAAGAGACCTTAAAACTCCTCCAGTTCCAACCCCCTGGGTAAAAACAGCTTTGCTCTCTGTTTATGTTGATTCCTAATCACTCAGGAGGCTTCTGAAACAAAGTAACAGTTTCCACACCGATTCTGCACTGATTAAAGAAATCCATGCGAAATTTCATCTTCATCGAGACCCATATTTTTGTGCATGTGTAGAAAATTTCCAGCTGAATGCTTTGGGAATTGCCTGTCCTGGAATGTGACTCTGCCTTGTAGATGTATTTATCACTTGCTTTATTATTGTATTTATTATTGTATTTATCACTTATCATATGTTTTCCATACGCATTTTGATTTTTTCCTGGTTCTTTGGAGTACCTTTGTTGTTACAGCAGCTTCCAGGGGAGTTTGGGGATGAGTATTTTTCTCTTAATGAAGGAATTTAATTACTTTTTAAAGGGACTAAGGACATGTGCATGGACTTTGATGATCCTTGTGGGTCCCTTCCAGCTGAGCATATTTTGATTCTATGTTGGTGTGCACGTGCATCAAACATTGATTTATATTTTCCTCAAGGAAGGAGACACTAAAAGTGGAATAAATTGGTACCTGAGCCTGCACAAGAGTGTTTTTAACACTCGTTCCGTGGCAGAAGTTTTGTGGGTACAGAAGTGAGATGTGAAGTTTGTCCTGGTGCTGTCTCTGCCCAGTCCTGACAGTCCCTATGTATTCCAGGGGACAGCCTGCTGGAGAAGCAATCCCTGCAGCTGGAGAAGCAATCCCTGCAGGTGGAGAAGCAATCCCTGCAGGTGGAGAAGCAATCCTTGCAGCTGGAAAAGCAATCCTTGCAGCTGGAGAAGCCCTCCCTGCAGCTGGAGAAGCCATCCCAGCACCTGGAGAAGCCCTCCCAGCACCTGGAGAAGCCCTCCCTGCCACTGAGGGCCCCCCTGGGGAGACCCCCGGTGCCCCGGGGGGGCCTGCGAGGGGCCCGGCCCGTGCCCCCCATCCCGCGCCTGCCCAGCCCCCGGGAGCCCCCCGGGCACAGGGATGGCAGCGAGGGCACGGAGCTGGCAGCGGGGCTGGCGGAGCTGCACGTGGAGCCAGGGGACGTGGACCAGGAAGAGGTGGGTGAAATGTGATGGATGCACTTTCACAGTGTTGCCCATCCCTGGAAGTGTTGAAGGGTGGACAGGGCTTGGAGCACCCTGGGGTGTGGTGGAAGGTGTCCCTGCCCATGGAACAAGGTGAGCTTCAAGGTCCCATCCATCCCAAACCAGTCTGGGATTCTGTGACTTCTTGGCTTTGCCTTTCTGTCTGTATCCTCCATCTCTGGTTCCCACTGAAAGGAACTTGAGGTGTTAAACAGAGGAAGAATTTCTAACGTGAAAAATACTCAGCAAAAAGAGGGGAGAATGCTGCAGCGTGAAACTCTTAATTATGGATTTGCCTGCTCGTTTGAGTAGGATCTCTGCTTGCTGGGCACTGATTGCATGATTTAGAGGGGGTTAGATGGGATATTGGGAGGGAATTCCTGGCTGGGAGGGTGGGGAGGGGCTGGGATGGAATTCCCAGAGCAGCTGTGGCTGCCCCTGGATCCCTGGCAGTGCCCAAGGCCAGGCTGGACATTGGGGCTGGGAGCAGCCTGGGATGGTGGAAGGTGTCCCTGCCATGGCAGGGGTGGAATGGGATGATCCTTAAGGTCCTTTCCAAACCATTCCATGCTTCTGTTTCTATGATGAGCAGATTTGCTGGGAAAAGCCTGAGGTCCCACTGTGTGTGCTGGCAGCCATCAAACCCCTCCTTTAATCTACTGAAAACCACGGAGCAGAGCAGCTGATGTGTTTTAGCAGGAACCTGTCCCTGTGCTCTGGAAAGGCCAGCTGGGATACAGCACTGCTGGGAAGTTGTTTTTGCTTGCAGGATAATTATTCTTGTGAAATAAAACAAGGAGAGGGATCATTGTAATCCCACAAAAACCGCGTGAGTGGTGATGCCACTGCCCAGCAGGGCCTTGTGCACCCCATGGACTGAGCTGAACACTCAGAAATAGACTTTATTTAGCTGAAAAAAGCCTTTTCCCTCTGCAGTGACTCCCCCCTGTCATTTTCCCCCGCTGTCCAGATGCAGAATTCCCTGAGATCCCTGCGGAACAGCGCAGCCAAGAAGAGGGCAAAGCTGAGCAGCAGCATCGCAGACCTGGAGAGCCCCGACTCTGCTGTGAAACTCGAATTTTCCCGGGACTGCCCCTCCCAGGGCTCCTCCCCCAGCGCCGCCTCCACCGGCGAGAGTGGAATTTACAGCCAGGAATCCCTGAGCTCCCCCGTGGCCACCTTGCCCCCCAGGAGGAGAGTGATGTGAGTGCCACTTGGTGTCCCCTCAGCCTGGAAAGCCCCACACAGCCTCAGTGAAATCATTATATTAACTGGTACATGTTTTAGATAGGATTGCCTTGCTTAATAGCCTGATTTTTCTATGTGAATTACGTTCCTCTCCAAAGATACAAGAGCTGCTTAGTGACATTATTCCAGTTTTTTTCTGGCTTTTACCATGGAACTGCAGTGCCCAGGGCAGGGAGGCACTGCCAGGGGCAGTAAATATTTGATAAAGACTTTCCTGGCACGCCAAGAACATGACCCAGAGCTGAACAGGGGAGTGAGAAGGACAAGAGTGAAGAGGAGGGATAAGGTTGGGTTATGACAGCCTGGGGATTGAAGGAGGAATGGCTTGGGTTTGTTGAGAAGAGGAAGACAATGCACGTGTTTGTTATTGTGGATCAAGAGCTGTTTCCATTTATTCCTGAGAGATAATTGTGAATTTAAAATGCCTTCCCAGAGCTCTTCTAAATAGAAACTGTGTAGTGACAAATGCTGCTCTGATTGTAAAGGGCAACAACCCAGCTGGTTATGAGCAGTATAAACCATTGTTTAATGAAATAAAAAGGGGTTTGAGGAATTTTGTGAATTTTCCAGCCCAAAATCTCCTTTTCTGCTCTCAGAGCCCATGATGAAGCTCTTTGTAGCTCTGCTCTGAAGATATTTTTGTGTGTACTAAAAGCCTCTTCTATAGAACCACAGAATCCCGGAGTGGTTTGGGTTGGAAGGGACCTGAAAAATCACCTAATTCCAAGCCCTGCCATGAGCAGGGAGCCTTCCGTGTCACTGACACACAACTGCATTAGCAGAACAGAAAGCAGAAGGGGGAACATAAAAAGAAAAGGGTTTTGAGGCAGAAGGAGCCCAGAATGATTCACAAACAGAAGGTTTTCGGTTGTGCAGCCCAGAACTAATTTATATTTACATCCCTTCCCGGTGTGCATTACTGCTGAATCACATTTTTAAAATAATCTTTAAAATACCACATCCAAATGCTGGAATCCTTCAGAAGTCAAGGCTGTGGAGTCCTGGGTGTGCTGGTTTGGGCTGAGCCATGCTCTGGACAACATTGCCATGTCCATTATCCAGTGCTCAGTATTCTACTGGATCCTCAGCCAAAGGAGTTCTGAACTAGCCAGGAAGAGAGGGGACATGTGGCAGTCACCCTGAATGAGGAGAAGTGACAGAGTCCATCCCGGATGCCACTGAAAGCCTTGGAATGCTCAGAAAAATGCCAGAGAATTTAGCTCAGGGGGTTTGTGAGCACTGGCACAAACTGGCATTGTCTGTTCACAAAATCTGTGGCTGGGCACCAAGAGTGGGGCTTTTGGTGTGTTTGCTTTTGGAAGGGTTTGGTTTATCTGCTGATAAAGTGCCATGAGTGATGGGAGGTGGATACAGGAATTAGGGACATTCCTGGAGCATGGGCCTTCCTTTGGAGCTTAAAAGAGTTGTGGGGCTTGCACTGGCTCTGGGTTCCATCATCTTTCATATCCAGAGAATTGCTTGAAATTTAAAATCTTTTAAAAGTTGTTCTTGTAGATCAGAGCATTTTCCTGAATGTCTCTGCTGGACACTGAGCTGGGAACAGCTCATCCCTGGAAGTGACAGGAGGATTTGGTCACTCTCCTTGGCCAGGTTGGAACCAGCATCATCAGTCCCCATCAGGCCAAACAATTCCTTACTTTATGGGTGTATCCTAAATTTATTCCTAGTATAAGGTTTCCTCATAAGGGTTTTCCTTGTGGTGTTCTTCATAATGGACCTGCTCATCACATAATTCCCACTGAATTCCTTCTCTGCTCAGTGTGAACATTTGTGGAAATACTGGAAATAGTTTTTCAACTGAGAAATTGAAATGTGATGGCTTTGCTACTAAGTGTTTTTGGCTGGACCTTGACGGGTGTGCAGGACTGTACCTATAAAATGTGTTTATCTGAACAGGTCAGACACTTTTCCAGCTCTTGGCAGCAAATCCCACCCTGCAAAAGTATCTCCAGCAAGGACCAGGGACCCAGAGGTGGCAGAGCACCACCCCAGCACAGGTATGTTCCTGTCAATACACACCTGAGGGACCAGAGTGGTCCCTTGATGTGGCTGTTCTCACGTGGCCAGTGGGCCCACATCACCTCAGCATTTAACAAAGGGAATTTCTGGGTGCTCTGGGGTCAAACTGGGATTTGAGGGTCCTCAGCTGAGGAGTTCCAGGCTTGCAGGCAGCTCATTTCCTATGAGAACTGAGGTTAAGTGGTGCTGGTGTGTTTTAGCCTCCCAGTGCAGTACAGATCCCTGAAATGGGCAGGGACCAACTGTTTGTGATCAGTTGTGTTTAATCGGTTTTGGTTCTGCTGGATGGAGGAAAGGAGCTGAGGGAGCTGTGTCCACAGGCTGTCCCTCCATCCCTTGTCCCCAGTCCCTCTCCAGCTCTCCTGGAGCCCCTTTAGGCCCTGAAGAGGCTCTGAGCTCTCCCTGGAGCTTCTCTTCTCCAGGTGAGCATTCCCAGCTCTCCCAGCCTGGCTCCAGTGTCGTGTTGGTGGGACATGAACTTCCTTCATATGGGTATTCAGTAGATCCTGTTGACTTCAGTAACCTGACAATATCCTGGTTCAGGAAGGGACCAATTCAGATGTGGGGTGACATTTTAGGAGGTTAAAACATGCCCCAAAGCATAACCAGCATGATTTACAGTGAGGGCTTTTTGTGCTTTCAGGCCCTGCGGAGTCAGTGTCTGCTTCTGCACCCAAGAACGATCTGGGTTTCCCATCTGAAGGCGTTGTTGTTGTTGGTAAAGGTACTACAGACCCAAAATCATCTCCTGTAGCTCTTTGAGTTAAGAAATGAGGGAAAATGTGCCCTTGTAGAGTGGGAAAAGAACAAATAGATCTGTACAAGGTTTTAGATTGTTCACAATCCCCAGCTGGATGGGAATACAAAGAATTCTGCGTGAAAGTGTTGCAGTTCCTGGATAGACAATTCCAGTCACAGCATCCCTGGAATGAGATGGTTTGATGTCCCTTCCATCCCAAACCAGTCTGTGACCTCATGTTCTGCCCTCCAGGTGTTTTTGGAAGCCCTCCTGCCCGAGCTCACCTGACCAATGGGGATGACCAGGCTGCCAGGGAGGGGGCTGAGCCAGCCCCAGGGAGAAGCTTCCAGCAGAACAGCACTTCCCATTCCCATTGCCACGGAGAGAATGGAGGAGAGGTAAGACCTGCACAGCTTGGTGCCATCTCATCCTGGTGGTGTGGGAGTGAATCCAACCCAGCACAGCTGATGCCTCAGGTTCTGGCTTTTATATTTTTCAATCCTGCCCTGCCTGGTGTGGGACTCTGGAGTTCCTTGGAGCCTGTTGGCTGCTGCTCCCTTGTGCCAGACAGACACAGCAAAGCCTCTCCCAGCTCGTTGCTCAAGGACACTCAGGCTATCCCAGGCCCAAAAGGTGCAAACCAGGGCCTCTGGAGAGGGGGAGAAATGGAAGAAATTCCATCATCAGCTCAAGTTTGAATTGGCCAATTTCTGCTGATCTGCAAATGAACCAAACCTATCAAAGTGTGAAGAACTCGTGACTCGGGGCCCAGCTTGGGGTCCAGCTTGGATGTGGCCTTTGGCTCCCCAGGGTGCACCTTTGAAGGCCTTTCAGATCAATATCCACCTTTATTCCCTCACTCCTGCCTGGGCTCTGTGTCTGGGTAGCCCCAAGGCATCACAGTCACAGTCTGTGCTGGGGCAACAGGAGTTTGATTGGAACAGCCAAAGCCATCGAGCTGCTGCTCCTGACTTTTCCTTTTGGTGCCAGCTGGATGGCAAATGCATGTGCCAGGAGCTTCCCACCATGCTCAGAAATCCCTGGAGAAGGGCTGCAGGAGAGAGTGGAGCTGGAAAATGCCCTCCCTGACTCCCACAGCACGTGCAGATGTGGAAGGAGGGATTGGCTGGGTTGGATCAGGTCTTGTTTTCCCCAGGGATGAATTCATCCAGTTCCGTTACTGATTTTTTCTTAAAAACCTTCCTGAATATCTGCCCATAACCTGCTTTCCTGAGGAGTGGTGCTGTTTGTTAAATACTGTTTCCAAATGTAAATGGAGCAAGATTTATCAGAGTGAAGTGTGATACAAAGTCAAAAAAAATTGAAATGAAACTCTTTCTGCAAGCCTTTAAAATAACACCTGAAGAATACTAAAACTTGAAGTTAATAATTAACAGTGTCTTAATTTTCTGATTTTCACTGAAGATGTGAACCCTTGGAGGGATCAAATTCAAAGGAGTAAATAGGGGAATGTATTAAATATGGCTGAGCTCTCCTGAGGCACAAAAAGTGTCAGAAACACATGAGAGAGAAGGGTCAGATCAGAAAAAATCCTGATTTTCCATGCTGACCTTGGCCAGCATCAGGAACTGGGGAATCAATTCTGGGCTAACTTGTGCGTGAATTTTTTTGCAGATAAAAGTGACCTTGTCCAAATCTGCTCAGGAGAAGCTGAGGAGGAAGAGGAAAGAAGACAAAGAGCACAACCATAAAGAGCAGCAGGAAGTCAAAGACTTAGAAGGGAAGGAAGAAAACCCTTGGGAAAGGATTAGACTGAGTATGAGTGAACCAGAGAAACTCACGGCAGAAAGTGAGGATGAGGGTTTGTCTTAAATGAATATTCCCTGTTCAATGCTGCTGAAATGGAAATTAGGGCTGGAAATACTGGTTTTTAACTTGGTTCTAATGGGTTTTGTTGTCGTTCGGACATTTCCTTCTTTTCTAGGGTTTAATTTCTGTGGGGATTTATTGACATCACCAAGAAACGCATCTTTGTCCTTAGACAATGTGGCTTTGAACCCTTCCCTGAAAAGAACATCCAGTTTGAAGAGGTCAAAGGGTTCATCCTTGCTAGATTCTGGTAAGCTGGGACAGTAAACTCTCAAAATATTTGGGTAGGTGGAGTGGGTCAGTCCCAAAATACAATTTATTTGTGCAGTGGGCAGTCCTGAGGTGCTCTGGAAGATCAGTACTGTGGGGATGGGGCTGGAGGGGATTTAATTCCTCATTGGGGGATCAATTCATCATTTTTCATCTAGATTCTGTTAGGGAGATTCATGAAACATCAGAGGGTTTTTGTTTGATCAGGGTCTGAAATGACACAATGCATTAACAGCAAACTGAGTCCCTCCTGTCCCCAAAAACCCTTTTCTGGGTACATTTTGGCACTGAGTTGCCTTTAAAATAAGCAGTAGAAAAATGTTAAAAGAGTAAAAGCTCCTGCTGATGGTGCTCAAAGGTGGCCGGAATTTCTCAAGTGTCTCTTCAAGGCTGACGATGTTGTTTTTAGCACATCGTGCATCTGTTTTTACATTAAACAACCACTACCTTTGTGTTTGTGACTGAGAAGTGAGGGCTGTGCGCAGAATCCAATTTACATGACTGAAACTCTGATTGATTGAGGCTGCCCCTGGATCCCTGGCAGTGCCCAAGGCCAGGCTGGAAGGGGCACCCTGGGACAGCGGGAGCTGTCCCTGCCCATGGCAGGGGTGGGATTGGATGGGATTTAAGGTCCCTTCCGTCCCAAACCATTCCATGATTCTGCGTGCTTTGCAAAACCCGTAGCAGCGTTTCGCACCTCGGGCCCGTTCCGCGGCCGCGCGGAGCTGCTGACGCTCCGTTCCCGTTTCCCGCAGAGGAGCCGTGCCCGGCGCCGCGGGGCCGCTGCCGGGAGCCGCCGGTGACGCCGAGCCCCGAGGTGCTGGACCCCGCCGAGCTGCAGCCCTTCCCCAGGCCCGACACGGCGCTGGCAGAGGCGCTGGCACTGCTGGCTGACCAGGACTGGTGCGTGCAGAGCGGCCGGGGCGCGGCGGGGCGGGTGTAATGTCAGAAACGGTGAGGGGGGGCTGTGGGTGAGAGGGGAGAAAAGTGGGGGGGTTTCGGTCAGATCTGAGGTTAAACAAACTTTGAAGGCCCAGTTCTCGGCCCTAATTTACAGAGGCTTGGGGAGTCTGAGTTTAAGGACTGGAGAGGCCCCACCAGCACCTTCCTGGTGCTTTGTGTGGAATGAGTAGCTCGTCCTTGGTGCTTTGTGTGGAGTAGAAGCTCGTCCTTGGTGCTTTGTGTGGAATAGAAGCTCCTTCCTGGTGCTTTGTGGGGGACAGAAGCTCCCTCCTGGTGTTTTGTGTGGAACAGAAGCTCATCCTTGGTGCTTTGTGTGGAGTAGAAGCTCGTCCTTGGTGTTTTGTGTGGAATAGAAGCTCCCTCCTGGTGTTTTGTGTGGAATAGAAGCTCATCCTTGGTGCTTTGTGTGGAACAGAAGCTCGTCCTTGGTGCTTTGTGTGGAACAGAAGCTCGTCCTTGGTGCTTTGTGTGGAACAGAAGCTCGTCCTTGGTGCTTTGTGTGGAACAGAAGCTCCTTCCTGGTGCTTTGTGTGGAATAGAAGCTCCTTCCTGGTGCTTTGTGTGGAATAAAAGCATCTCCTTGGTGCATCCTGACTTTGGAATGTGCTTACAGAGCTGCTGCCTTCAGTTTGGGGAAGGAAACAGATCCTTTAATTGCCACTGGTGCCAGCTGGGCACAGAACTGTGGGACACAGCTGAGAGGCTGCTGTGCTGTAACATCCCACAGGAAAATAGAGACTTGCTTGGGAAGAGTTTCCTGCATTATTTCTGCCCTGGGAGGGTGGGGAGGGGCTGGGCTGGAATTCCCAGAGCAGCTGTGGCTGCCCCTGGATCCCTGGCAGTGCCCAAGGCCAGGCTGGACATTGGGGCTTGGAGCAGCCTGGGACAGTGGGAGGTGTCCCTGCCATGGCAGGGGTGGCCCTGGGTGGGCTTTGAGGTCCCTTGAACCCAAACCATTCTGGGATTATTTCTCGTTGCTTTGTTTTACAATCTAACTTGTTTGCTATTTGATTCCTTAGAATTCCACACTTTAATATTTTAATGAAAATTTTCAAATGGATGGAATTTAAATGTTATTTTTTCACGCAGGGAGAAGAAAATTGAAGGTCTGAACTTTGTCAGGTGCTTGTCTGCCTACCATGCCCCTATTCTGACTGCAAGGCTGCACGAAACAACTTTGGCTGTGGCTCAAGAGGTTAAATTTTCCTGTTAAAATATTCCACTGGCTCTCTGTGTGTATATATGTATTTATAGCTTTCTGAAGTGATTTATGCTCACCTGTGGTGAGTTTTCCTCAGCTGGGCAGTCTCAAGGATGATTTGAGACTCAGAGACTGAGGAGATGTAGATTGTAACTTAATAACATTTTTATGAGTGTGTATTTTAATTCTCACCCGTTGTGAATCGAGTTAGAAATGTATTTCTCAGTTGCTTGTAATGTTGCTTAAAAATGACAAAGGGGAAACATGAATATTTATTTTCAAGTCTATTTGATAAACATTATTCATTCTTTTTTGGGTTTTTCCTGTGTGCAGGTCAAGAATTTACGCTCAGGTGTTTCTCGAGCTGCTGTGGTCTGTTTAGGGGATTTGTTCACCCACCTGAAAAAGAGCATGGATCAAGAACTAGATAATGCAGTAAAAGTCCTTTTGCACAAAGCTGGGGAATCCAACACTTTTATAAGGGAAGAGGTAGACAAGGCACTGAAGGCCATGGTTAATAATGTGACTCCAGCACGTGCACTTTGTTCTCTTATAAATGGAGGGCAAAGGTAATTCCTATAAAGACTTTATAAAGAATATTGTGAATCGAGTAAATTTATCAAATGTAGGCTTTTTAACATCAAATCCGAGTACAGTAAACAGAAATTTGAAAATCCAGTAAATCAGCTCTGCTAAACCTCTCTACCCAGGGCAATGTTTGTTGGCATAAATTAAATTAAAGCCCCTCTGTTCCTTTCTGTGCATTATGTAAGAGGCTGGCTGTTGATTTTGGAGCTTGGTGTATTTTCTGGCTGTTTGGCACCACTTCAGTAATTTTATTTGCTGTTACTGTATATTCTTGGGGAGCTGCTGTTTCGCTTTGCCTGGTAAAGCTGGCATAATGTTCTTTCTTTTCCCCCTTTGCTCTGCAATCAAGTCCTGTCTTGTCCAGTTTTCAGCACCCCTCTTTATTTAGAGAACTGATTTATAACTTACAGTTCTCTAGCTGCATCTGTCTTGCTCGATGTCCTGTTCCTCTCTAGGCTGAGCCTCTGTGCCTGCATTTTAATTTCCTTCTCGGTGCTGGTGGCCATTCTTTTCTGGAGTTAATTCCCTTCTTTCCCTGGCCCTGTTCAGTCCGTTTTCCTTTCCCATCCTCATTCACTGCTCACCACATCTGAGCTGGGTGCACCCCCTGGTGCTTCCTCTCTTCTCTGCCACTCCTTGGTGACGTTTCCCAGGCTACATTTCCCTTCATGGCACATTTCAGGTGCTCCATTCAAAATCTCTCCACAGATTTCCTGCACAGCTCCAATCCTCAGAGTTAGTCTTGATTCAAAATGTTCTCTCTCCTCTTTTGTTTCCTGGGAAGCTGGTTGGTGTGGGATACATGGATTCTGTCTCCTGACAGCTGTGCTGCAGTTTCCTGGTCTTTAAACTGAAAGGCAAGAATCAGCCTTGGGATGTCCATACTTTTTGAATTTCTGGGATTCAGACTGACTTGGGATAGATGCTCCATCCCTGGAAGTGTCCAAGGCCAGGCTGGACAGGGCTTGGAGCCCCCTGGGGCAGTGGAAGTTGTCCCTGCCCATGGATTTATGGTCCCTCCCCACCCCAGCCAGGCTGATTCCATGGTTTTGTGAATTTAGGAGCAGCAGGCAGTAACTGCCCATGGCTTTGATTCAGCATCCAAGGGAAGTGCCCTGTTTGGGTTCTCCCTTCTTGGCTTCGGAGACCCTTGGCCCTCCTGGTCAGAATTGTCTGTGTCAGACCTCCCCACCTTCCATGGCAGATTCAAACTCACCTGCTGAGGGGTTTTCTGTAAGGATTTTCCCCCTCCGATTTGTGAATTTGTATAGGTTTTCTGCTATCTCAAGGCATCAGAATTGAGCTGTGAGGCTGAATACAGCATTTGGACACAGATTAATCTGTTCACAGCTCAGACTTTCCTAACTCATGGAGTACAGCATGTTTTTAATGGATAACACATCAGGGCTTGGCCTAAAAGTGGAGCTTGTCTAGGCCTGGCTTCAGGAAACTCTGGCCCTGTCAGCAGGAAAGCCCCTGGAGCACAGGGCAGCTCCAGCTCCAGGGGCTGTGACCAGGAATATGGAATTACCCTTCAAAGGGGGAATTTGTGTCTCAGTAGGAAGTGAAAAGGGTTGTTTGACACAACTGCAATTCCACAAGGGATGTTCTCTCAGAATTGGGCTGAGTTGCTTAAATTCACCACAACATAAACCTTCAATTATGGTGGCACTTACAATTCATGAGACCTCTTAAAATGTACCTGATTTCTGCTCAGCTCCTTTCAGGCCTGCTCTGATCATGGCTATTAATGCTGGCAACCCTGACTAGACAGAAATACTGATTCTTCATCAGCTCCAAAGCTGGGTTTGACTTTACCAACGAGAATAATTCCAGTAGGAGGTGTCCCTGCCCATGGCAGGGGTTGGAACAAGATGAGCTTTGAGGTCCCTTCCCAACCCAAACCAGTCTGGGATTCTGTGATTAGAATGATCCAAGAGCATGATTCCAGGGACAGAGCTGAGAGTGGTTTTACTTCAGGAACTTTAAAATGCTGTTTCTTACCTGTAGGAACTGTGTTTAAGGTGTTATGTGCACACAAATGTTTTCCAACTGTTTCCATGAGCAGGGGCTTTCCTGGGAAGCAGGGGTTTGTTTTCTTCATGGAGTGAGGTCTTTCAGCCTCACAAGTCTTGTTTTCCCCTTGAAAGTGCAGCAGGAGTTACAAACTGTCCTCAAAGTATGATTTTTCATCCAAATATAAAATTGGAGACGTTAGAGTTTGCAGGATTGTGTTCTAGAACACGGGTGGGATTAGCAGGGGCAGCAGGGTTTAGATAAAAGGGTCGTTTGCTGCACGAGTTTGAAAGCTGATTCTGGCTGTGCTCTCCTTTGCATCAGCACAGGTGTTTATTTTGTACAAAACGGGGATCATGAGACTCCTGTGGGATCTTTAGAAGTCAACTGAGCACTGCTTTAGTCAATTTTACGGTGGTGTCAAGTCCCCAGGATGTGTCTCTGAGCACAGGGCCTGGTCTTTCTTAGAGCTCATTGAAAGAACCATCATGTGCTTTGTAAAATAAAATTATTTGAAGGAAAACTAGACCTGAAATTTTAAAACCTCCCTGCCTGTGTCCAACAAGAATAACTGTAGCGGAAGGTGTCCCTGCCCATGGCGCGGGGCGGAACGGGGTGGGCTCGGAGGTCCCTTCCAGCCCAACCACTCAGGATTCCGTGATTTCAAGGTTTTGTTTGGTAGGGCAGGTGCATGCTGCGAGCAGCCCCTCCAGGGGCTGGCCCTCAGCCCTGTTTCCCTCCCCAGCCACCTGCACTCAGCCGTGAGGAGATGCACGGCCCAGCACCTCGGGGACATCGTGGAGCGCATGGGCCCGGAGCGCATCCTGGCCGGAGCCAAGCCCGTGGCTGACAGGCTGCTCCCTGCCATAGCCAGGTTTGCCCAGGACAGCTCCCAGCAGACCCGGTGAGTATTCCCTCAGGGAATGCATTCCAGCTGGCTCTGTGGGTGTGCCCTGCATGACAGGATCCATTAGGCTGGAAAAGACCTTGGGGATCATTAAGGGTTGGATGAGGCCTGGAGCACCCTGGGCTAGTGGGAGGTGTCCCTGCCTGTGGCAGAGGTGGAATGGGATGAGCTTTAAGGTCCCTTCCAAACAAAGCTTTGAGTCCAGCTGTGATCCCAGCATTGGCAGGACTGTTAGGATAGTGCATGTGGCAGGAATTACCTGGATCCCTCCCACACAGCCTGGCTGCAGGGAGGAGAGGGGCTCACAGGACGTGCTGTGCTGGGCACAGAGGAGATGCAGCCACAGAGGGAATGCTGGTTCTGGGATCCACACCTGGATCTGATCCATGTCTGGCTGACAAGGCTGGAGCATCCTGGTTAAAGCCAGCAGAAGTGGGAGGCTGTTCTCATTAATTTGGTCAGTTAATTAAACAGTGATCCTTGAGCACATCCTCTGGGATGGACGGGGGTCTGGTTACTCATGTCAGCAGCAATCTTAAAGTCATGGAATCACTGAGGTTGGAAAAGAACTCCAATAACAGTGACTGGGGACCCACCACCTCCCTGGGCAGCCCCTGCCAAGGCCTGAGCACCCTTTCCATGGGGAAATTCCTGCTGATGCCCAACCTGAGCCTCCCCTGGCCCAGCCTGAGGCCGTTCCCTCTCCTCCTGTCCCTGTTCCCTGGGAGCAGAGCCCGCCCCCCCACGGCTGCCCCCTCCTGTCAGGGAGCTGTGCAGAGCCACAAGGTCCCCCTGAGCCTCCTTTTCTCCAGGCTGAGCCCCTTTCCCAGCTCCCTCAGGAATTCTCCAGCCCCTTCCCAGCTCCGTTCCCTTCCCTGGACACAATCTCCCTGCACCTTTCCATTTTGGAATGACACACCTGTAGTGACCCAGTGACAAAGGCAGTGCCTGTTCTGGATGTCCTGGTGCTCTCCCTGCAGGTACTACGGGCGGAGGATGCTCTTCAGCATGATGGCTCATCCTGACCTCGATAAAACCCTGGAGAAGTTCGTGCCAGCCAAGGATTTGCCTTACATTAAGGAAGCTGTTGGCAGCCTACGAGAGAAGGTGTGTGGGAAAGCTCTGGTGTAACACCTGGGGCAGGTGGAGGTGTCCTGGGGGCTGTTGGGTGTAGACAATTCCAGCACTGCAGCCTCATTTATTCCCTGTGATTCCCTTGTTCCATGAATTCCTGTACCTTTGTGCAGGGCCTGGGGGAGATGCCCTTGGATACACCCTCAGCCAAAGGAAGGCATTCCCAGACTGGAAATGTTGGACATTTGAGGTTGTCCTCTACTTGCAGAGATGCTCCCAACATCCCGGACAGGTAATGAGCTCCAGTGCTTATCCTGGGAGGAACCTGGCCAAGGAGGGAGCACAGAAACAGCCACACAGGGCTGTGAAAGTTAAACATCCCTGAAGGAAAAGGAAAGTCTTGACCTGTTCCAGAGAAACTCTTTAAATAGAGTGACCAGTTATATTAAAGTGGCTTTGTGCATTTTGAAGTTAATTTGTCTATTGACCATCTATGAAATACACACAGGACACAAACCACCTGGAATTCCCAGTATGGAATCATGGAATCGTGGAATGGTTTGGGTTGGAAGGGGCCTCAAAGCCCACCCATTCCCACCCCTGCCAGGGCAGGGACACCTCCCACTGTCCCAGGCTGCTCCAAGCCCCAATGACCAAGCCTGGCCTTGGGCACTGCCAGGGATCCAGGGGCAACCACAGCTGCTCTGGGCAATGTAGATCCAGTGGATCCAGGTCAGCATCATCCAAGATGTTGCTGTTCAGACTCATGGAAAAACCATTCCTGGTTGGAGAGACAGCACAAGTTACTAATTTGTGCACAGCCGTGGACAGCGAGGACTTACTTAGACCCTGACTGGGGATGCTGAAGGGTTTAGATCATACTCTGACCATTTTTAGTTTTGTTCTATCTTCTCACAGGTTTTATATTGACCTTTCTAAGGTCTTGGAGATACAGTAACAATTTTTGGGCTCAGATAGATGTGAATACAATGACCTTGTGGATTACTCCAGGACATCTCACCCCTTCCTCCATATCATGATGGATGCACAAATGAGTACATTTGAACTGCAAACACACGTATCTGTACATATATCCACACAGCTAAATACAAACACAGTTATTGCAGTGGTCACTGCCCATCCCCAGGCTGTGGGCAGAGTTCATGGGGTCCATGACTGGTAGGACTGGAGCAGTCCATGGTAGGTAAAGCATGCAGTGACATTCAGCAGGCAGTGGTGCACAAGCATTGCAGCATTACAGGCTGTTGTTCTCACCCCAAATCAATTCTGCCTCACCCACCACGTGCAGCCAGGCCCCTGAGCAGAGACAGCCCCAGGGATGGGTTTGTCTTTGCTCAGGGCAGGACTAATCCAAACAGTCTTTCCTGACATCCCCCCCATGTGCACCACAGGGCCTCCCCATAGGGACATTTAGAGCCCAGAGCACAGGGGCTTCACCCACTTGGCCCTGCTTGATGGCAGCTCACGTTTCATGGATCCAGTTGTGGATTACCTGGGATACGGTGTCTGTGGTTAAGGCCACCCCTTGGTCTTGTGCCCACTTAGAGGTGGCATCTCTTCCCTGCTGACCACCAAGCTGGAAATCACTCTCCCTTGTGTTGCCAGTCCAGATCCACCCGTGACACTTTACTCTTGCAGCCCAACCCAGCTGTTCGTTGTTGATTCTCCTCGTTATCCCGACTCTCAGGCACAGGATGGACTTTCACTGTCAGCCTCTCTACCCGGGCACTGATGTTTTGCCATTCTCCAGCAGCCAAAATCAGTTTCCCTCTGCCAGTTGCCCTTTTTCCACCCTCCCAGCCACTCCCACAGAGCCTTTGCCACCATCCACCAGCCAGTGCACAGGTAGAATATTGGCCACTTCTCTGCTCAGCATGTCCAGAGCCAGCTGGAGGCTCTCAGCTCTGCAGTTTGGCTGGATCCACTTTGTCCTTCAGCAGCTCCCATGATTTCCCCATGTAGGATTCCATACAGCTGCTTCTCATTTCCTGCTGGTCCTGTAGGATCCATCAGTGAGGAGAGAGTGTCACCTCCCCCCCTCTGGGAGCTGGTTCTGTGGTGGAGCTACCTCAGCACTGTCACCTTGACTTGCTTTGAGACAGTTTAGAGAGGGGGGCACTGTGAAATGAGCAGCCTCCCCTTGATTCCAATCAATCCCTTTCTGCCAATCAGGAATGAGATAGGAGTAGATGTAAATGAAAAAATAACAGTTTATTAACAAACAGAATGCCAACAGGCAGGGGGGAAAAGTAAATAACTGCTGGATAGCAAAGTGCTAAATCTCATGGACTCCACAGGAAAAAGGAGAGACCCAAAGTGCTGGAAATATACCCATTGCTATCAGGGATGGCCTCAGGATTTAGGACAAAAGGGACAAGCTGGTGTCAGATCCCTCTTGGAAGGCAGGAGCCTCATGGAGCAGTTCCAGCAGCAGACAGAGGCCCGACAGCTCCTCCAGGGTCAGCCTCCTCCCCACAGCAGGGCAGGCAGGGCCAGGCCCAGCACCAGGGCTGGGGCCACTCGGGGTTTTCTCTCCCTGGCTGGTTCTGCCCACACTGATCCGGAGTGGGGCTGCTCTGCTCCTGCTGGGATTCCTCAGCTGTGGACAGGCACCCACGGAATTCATCCTTAAGGCAGCTCAAACCTGCTCACTGCAGTCCCTCTGAGCTGAGGGAAAAACCAAAAATGAAGAGAGATGTCACTGTCCATACCGAGAGCGGCGAAAAAACGACGCGATAAATTTAGGAAAAAGTGGAATCTTTAATTAATTATAAATCGGTTTATATTATAACTTGGTTTGCAAGAGTAGCACAGTACTATCGGTCCCTTGGTCAGCCACCTCCTAGAATGATTGCTGGAGGCTGTACAACACCCATTTCAAAATATTTTCCTCAGTGTACCATAACAACACTGCACAACAAACTCCAGGTGCAAAGATAAAGAATTAGTTTACAAAACCGTCTTCCCTGTTTTCAGCTGGTCTGCGTGAGAAAGCGATGCTCTCACAGAACACTAAGAAAAGGCTGAAGAATTTCTCCGCTTCTAACTTTTCAGCAGCCATAGAGAGAACCCAAAAAAGGGAAGACAAAAAGGACCTCTGCCTGAGCAAAGACCAAGCAGCTGCAAAGCCAACACCACACGGGGAAATCCCGCAAAGTGCCTGGGTGGGGGGATTTTAAAAACACCCAGGATAGCACCACACACACACACAGGGTCTCTGCTGGGATAGATCTGGAATACAAGAACGTTACGGATCACCCCAGGACACTTCACTATATCCTTTCTGTGAGGGTGGGCAGGCCCTGGCACAGGGTGCCCAGAGCAGCTGTGGCTGCCCCTGGATCCCTGCAAGTATCCAAGGCCAGGCTGGACATTGGGGCTTGGAGCAGCCTGGGACAGTGGGAGGTGTCCCTGCCATGGCAGAGGTGGGAATGGGTGGGATTTAAGGTCCCTCCCAACCCAAACCATTCCATGGTTCTGTGATTCAATGAACTGAAAAAGAAACACCCCCAAATTTAAAGCAAGCCAAAAACTGCATCCAAGAACACAGAGTCACACTGTGACTGCAGTGTGTCTCTTCAGGACCAGATTTCTTTAACTCACCCTCCACAATTCAAAATAATAACTGATTCTACATCTACTGATAAATTTTGATTTCTTATTCCATTCCCCACCCAAGCCTTGGGTTCAGGAATTAGGAGTGAGGTAATGACTGCCTGGATGGTCTGTAAATACTTACCTGGACAGAGAGGTGATTCCACAGGTTTTAGAATTCTTTCCATGACTCTCTAATGAGATCAGGTCCCCCAGGAAATTTGTTTCTAAATATTCTAGGAAGAGCTGTTGGGTTTCCATCTCAGCATGGCATGTTGCTCAGGCAACACCTGGTCTGGGGTCAGTCTTTAAAGTACTTTGAGAATAAAGAATTAAACTGCAGTAAGTTTTGGGAGGGGGGGTTGTGACCCATTGATGTGAGAGAAGTTCCCAGTTGTTAATGGTCACAAAACCAGCTGCATTTGGAGCAGAAGGGATATAAGACTTTGGGAACAACAATTACTGTTAGGTGATTTATTTTTAATTCACCATGTTTAAGGTGAAAGTTTCTGCTTCCTTCTGATACTTGTACTTAGCCGGGAAGAGAATGGCTGGGATGAGCCTTCTGCTCCAACGTGGCTCACGGGATGACGTTCCCCTTTCCCACAGGGACAGCACAGAGGCCCATGAAGCCCCGAGGAGAGCAGCTCCTCGCAGTGCCCTGGAAAGTGAGGAATATGTCAGGGATGTTATCGGGTTACTGAACGCCAAAGACTTCCGGGAGCGCATCAACGGCGTCCGGCAGCTGCTGGCGGACACGGAGAGCAGCCCAGCCCTGGTGCTTGCCAACATCGTCAAGGTAACTCCAGGGAAAAGCTGGAATTCAAAAGGCTTTAGAGCCGGGTCACAAAGTTTTCTGAGAAAAGTCTTGGCTCCTTCTTGGAATAAGGATGATTAACAGAGCACTGAGGAGCGGGGGGGTCTGTGTGAGGCACTAAGGGAGGAAAGGAAGGGAATAGGAGGGAAACATGAAAGTTTTCGCTCAGAGAGAGCACTTTTGAACTACTGCCCAGAGAAGCTGTGTCTGTTCCATCCCTGAAAGTGTCCAAGGCCAGGCTGGACGGGGCTTGGAGCCACCTGGGATAGAGGAAGAAGGTGTCCCTGATGATGGCAGGGGGTGGAATGGGATGGGCTTTAACATCCCTTCCTATCCAAACCAGTCTGTGGTTCCATGATTTCTGGAATCCTGTGTGCTGTTTTTCATGCCACTCTTGGCTAAGTATCA
Source organism: Eulacestoma nigropectus (assembly GCA_013397775.1). Taxonomy (NCBI): domain Eukaryota; kingdom Metazoa; phylum Chordata; class Aves; order Passeriformes; genus Eulacestoma; species Eulacestoma nigropectus. Next base: position 244,246 of record VZTE01001275.1, read on the forward strand.
AAATAGTGGAGTAGTTGTACAAAAAGCAGAAAGGTTTAATCAGGAACTGAAAAACTGTCTGAAGCAGAGTTACAAGTTTTTGTGTGGGAGAAGGTGAGGAAACTCTTTACTGTGCTAAAGCTCAGGATGAGGATCCTGTCCAATAGGAAAGGGGGTTCTGTCGGAGAAAGAAGAGGTCCAGCAGGTGTGAATTAAAGATAGATAACAATGAAAGGAAACCCAAGCTTGTCCTCCAGCAGTGCCGTGTCTTTGTGTGGAATGGTGGAATTCTGCTGTGGAACTTCCTGGTATCCAAACTGTGGATGGGTCTGAAACCTTTCAGACATTCCCTGTGCTGAACAGAGCCATGTCTCCCTAAAAATACTGGCTTGCAGGAAATAAGAGTCACAGTGAGAGTTACTGTGCCTGGGGTCCATTGCACTGCAGGGGTTCAGAGCAGATGAGGTGAGATGTGGTTGAACGTGGTTGTGCACAGGGTTAAAATAGGGAATGTTGCTTGACTTGCTCAAGAAATGATCCCAGGTATTTGCATATCCCAGAATCCCAGAGTGGTTTGGGTTGGAAGGGACCTTACAGAACATCTGTCTCCAACCCCTGGAGGTATCAGAGCCATCATTTGCCCAGATGGGCAGTTAGAGTGTAACAATAAAGCAGGTAGCGAGCTTTGCACCTCGAGCATGGGTGCCCAATTCCCTGAGTGCTGTTTGGATGCCGTTCCAGATCTTTGATGCTTTCAAGCCTCGCTTACACGACTCCAACAGCAAAGTGAACCAGGTGGCTTTGGAGGCCATGCACAAGATGATTCCACTGCTCAAAGACAATTTATCACCTGTGATCAACATGTTAATTCCTGCCATAGTGGACAACAACCTCAACTCCAAAAATCCAGGGATTTATGCAGCTGCCACAAACGTTATCCAGGCTCTGTGTCAACACTTAGGTAAGCTGATTTACTCTCTCTTAATTTGAAACAGTTTTAATTGTGGGGATTAAGTTGTAAATTGAAAGTGTTACTCTTTCCAAGAATTTCACAGAGTTGTTACACTGTGTAAAAACCATGGGGTTTATTCTCACCATTTTAAGCCACACAAATCACCCCGATATTGTTCAGTAGTGCTTTGGTTATTTTTCCATAGCAGATTTTTGTGGTGAAGGTGCACAGGGTGCCCAGAGCAGCTGTGGCTGCCCCTGGATCCCTGACAGTGCCCAAGGCCAGGTTGGACATTGGGGCTGGAGCAGCCTGGGACAGTGGGAGGTGTCCCTGCCATGGCAGGGGTGGCACTGGGTGGGCTTTGAGGCCCCATCCAACCCAAACCATTCCAGGATTCTTTTAGGAATATATTTTTATGCCTTTAAATTTATCATTGTGATTTTTGAGCTTATTATAAGTAAGATTCCTGTTTACCTTTTCCCACATTGTGTTTATTTCCAGCTAATTTAATTTCCCATTTAAGAATTTAACGTGTTTTGCTCTTTGCCTGTAGACAACTCCCTGCTCCTGCAGCCATTCTGCACAAAAGCCCAGTTCCTGAGTGGAAAAGCAAAGCAGGACCTGACAGAAAAGCTGGCTGGTAAAGTGCTGTTTTCCTTTGCTTGCTTGGTTGGTTGGGTACCACCTTAATTAGGGAAGTTAATTGCAAGGTGGAGGTGGCTCTGTACCTTCCCTTCTGTCTCAGGAGGTTGTGCAGCAGTTGTCACATTTCATCTCTTTAATGATAATTGGAGCTGTTGCTGACAAAACAAAGGATTATTATTACTATTAGTATTATATAGTCAGCTGGAAGAACTATAATTACCTGGAATTTATAAATATTTATAAATGTATTAAGGATTTAATTTAAATACCTTATATATTTAAATACCTTAAGGATTAACATTTATAAATACCTTAAGCATATAATAATTTTAGCATGACTCTGTATTCCCTCTCCCAGTGCTCACTCTCTCATGCTCTTGCTGGGAATCCAAACTGGTTTGGGTTGAAAGGGACCTCAAATCCCACCCAGAGCCACCCCTGCCAGGGCAGGGACACCTCCCACTGTCCCAGGCTGCTCCAAGCCACAGTGTCCAGCCTGGCCTTGGGCACTGCCAGGGATCCAGGGGCAGCCACAGCTGCTCTGGGAATTCCAGCCCAGCCCCTCCCCACCCTCCCAGCCAGGAATTCCTTGAGAAAGGCTGAATTTCCATGTTTTAAGTGAACAAGGAATATTTATGGGAAATATGCTTGAACCAAACACGTTCCTTGGCTTGCTTTCAGAGCAGTTCTGTGTGAAATGGAACTCAATAACACAATGGACAGGCTGTTCTTGAAATACCCCTAAATTTATGCTTTCTGAGGGTGTTAAACAGCCTTTAAACAGTCCTTCTCTTGCTGGGATTTTTGGAGTGGTTTGTATTACATATCAGAAGAGGTTGTTCTGGCATTTGCTAATGAAACACTGAATTAATGCTTGAGGATCTATTCCAACCAAAATGATTCTGTGGTTTAATTGCCCAAGTAAGGAAGATATTTCATCTTATAAACATATATATATTTTATTTTTTACATATATTTTACATATACGTGTGCAGGGCCAGGAGTTGGACTCGTGATCCTTGTGGGTCCCTTCCAGCTCAGGATATTCCATCATTCTATGATTCTGTATTTACAGCATAAGGCTTCTTTTTTCTTAAATACCTATTGCTTATTTGTGAGATAGAGGGGAAATTGGAAATACCAGACCTTACACTGTGAGAAATAAAGGTCCTTATGAGAATCCTAAAAAAAAAACCAAAAATCCCCTTTATTTGTTTTAGTTTTTCAGTTGAATGGAAAAAATCTAATTACCAGCAGCAGTGGTGCTACTGTACAAACTGCTGGGAGGGGATAAAAGGAGCGGTTGTGGGGAAATCTGGTATTTTTTATGGGCGCCGATGATGTTGCAACAGCAAACCCTGGTGTACAGCAGCAGTGTGAGGAGACGATTTAACCCCCTCTCGAACCTGGGCATCGCATCGAAACTGTGATTTAAATCAGTATTTTATGCTGACCCCTTGCTTGCTGCCCTGCAGAGCTGGTGCCGGAGCTGTACCCGCGGAAGCCGAGCGCCGTGGAGCAGAAGGTGCTGCCCGTGCTGTGGCACCTGCTGGGCAGCACGGCCAGCGGCGGCTCCGTGCCCGGCCCCGGCGGCAGCGTCCGCACGGCCACGGCCGGCTTAGCCCAGGCCCTGTCCGCACAGATGGGCCCCGGCCTGCTGGCCCACGCTGCAGCCCAGCCCCCGCACATCAGGAAGAGCTTGGAGGAGCTTTTGGAGACGGGAACATAAAAGCGCCATCCCTGCAGGTGAAGCTCCAGCGCCGCCTGAGCCGGACACACGGACGGTGCTGCGGGGACACGGGCGGGAGTGGCCCCTGTGCTGGCCCACGGTGCCTGAGGGAGCTGTGGGAGAGCCCCTGGAGCCGGGCTGGGCTGGACTGGACTGGGAGAGACCCCAGAGCTGGGCTGGGCTGGGAGAGACCCCAGAGCTGGGCTGGGAGAGCCTGGGGAGCTGAACTTGGCTGTGCTGGTGCAGCCTGAGGGCCTGAACCGGGCTGTGCTGGGACAGGCTGCAGGACTGAACTGGGACAGGCTGTGGGGCTGAACTGGGCCATGCTGGGAGAGCCCACAGAGCTGTGCTGGGCAGTGCGGGGCTGGCTTCCCTCATTGTCACCAGCACGGCCATGGAGGAGCCGCTCCAGCCCATCTGTGCTTCCCTTCAGAGGCTCCAGCCCAGGACCTGACCCTGGATTGCTCATGAAGAACCACACGGTCACATCAGCACTGCGCTTTACAAGGAAAAGTGGAAGAGAATCCTGGACCCAGTGACGCAGTGCTATTTGTGAAAAACATGTATTTTTGTACCCCCACAGGCAGTGGTGCAGTGTTTGTTGTCTCGGGGCTGGGCAGGGGGGAGAATGAACCCCAACCCTTCTCCTTCCCCAGCTGCGGGCTCTGGACACATTGGACACGGGACACAATGGGATATATAAATAAAGGGATTTATTTCTGTACAGGGATGTACTTCTGCAACAGGGTGGGGAGGAGTGGTTTGAGAGCTGCTCTGCTCGAAGGAACCTGGTGACAGCTGCTGAACCGTGCCAAGGTGGGCAAGAGGCCAAAGGCACCTGGCCTGGATGAGGAGTGGTGTGGCAGCAGGACCAGGGCAGTGACTGTCCCCCTGTGCTGGCACTGCCAAGGCACCTCCAGTCTTGGGATCTGCTCTGGGCTCCTCGCTTTAAAAGGGACATGGAGGGGCTGGAGCGTGCCCAGGGCAGGGAACAGAGCTGGGAAGGGGCTGGAGAATTCCTGAGGGAGCTGGGAAAGGGGCTCAGCCTGGAGAAAAGGAGGCCCAGGGGGGACCTTGTGGCTCTGCACAACTCCCTGACAGGAGGGGGCAGCCGGGGCAGGTCGGGCTCTGCTCCCAGGGAACAGGGACAGGAGGAGAGGGAACGGCCTCAGGCTGGGCCAGGGGAGGCTCAGGTTGGACAGCAGCAGGAATTTCCCCATGGAAAGGGTGCTCAGGCCTTGGAACTGCCCAGGGAGGTTTGGAGTGCCCATCCCTGGAGGTGCCCAAGGAATTCCTGGACGCGGTGTGGGTGACTTGGTTTAGTGGTTTAAGGGCTACAGTGGCAGTGCTGGGTGGACAGCGGGACTGGCTGATCTTGGAGGGGGCTTCCAACCCAAATGCTGCTAGGACGGGTTTCCATGGGGGGCTGCATTTATTGAATTTCCTTCCCG